>PVKC010050099.1:0-10625 GCA_004027635.1 Crocidura indochinensis
ATGCTCCACATCCTGACTTCAATGCAGCATATACAGATTCAAGGATCTTTGATACAGAAACATGATACCAACAACAGAGACTGTGTAAAAAATAAAAGTGTGTTGGCACTACAATGTATTGGATTGGACTATCTAGCTTGCCTGGAACCTAGAGTTGGTCTTATGCCAGGAAACTTCAGGGATAGGGTCTCTATGTATTAAGGTCAAGGTTATTTCTTTCCATGCCCCTCATATTTTGGTGGGCCTATGCAAACAACAATTGCCACTCTAAAACCGTTTTTTACTGTGCTCCTTTGACTCTAATCCTTACAAAAAACCCACTTAAATTTTTGAGGTTAACTTAAAGTAATATGCATGTACATGGAAATGTTAAAAATAGTATGCCTCTAATGTTTAAGGAGTTACATAAGTTTTATGGCTATAGATAGCCTTGTGTGCTATTAAGAAGCATTATAATGTATATAATTATATAATATTATAACTATAATATTATAATTTGGGGTCTTGAAAAACAATTGTAATTGTTTTTTCAAGTAATTGTACATGGATTCTGTTTTATTTATCTTAA
Source organism: Crocidura indochinensis (assembly GCA_004027635.1). NCBI lineage: Eukaryota > Metazoa > Chordata > Mammalia > Eulipotyphla > Soricidae > Crocidura > Crocidura indochinensis. The sequence goes on from PVKC010050099.1 coordinate 569, forward strand.
TGGTCATTGGCCGAAAATTCAAAGCTAACATATAAGCAAGGGGACTTCTTCTGAGAATTATGTTATGAATGACTTTTCTTCTACTGTAACCCTATCTTGTCCTCTTTCTTTGCATCTTTGTTCTCATAATTAAAATTAAAAAATATTAAATAAATAAAAAAAGGCTGGAAGTAGTCAGACTAATATCAGATAGCACAGAATTTAGGCTTAAAAAAGATTATAAAAAGAGATGAAGATTTCTTACTAATTAAGGGATGTGTATATCAAGAATAAATTATAATTCTAAATGAATATGTACACAATGAGGATCCAGCAAAATAATAAATTATAATTCTAAATGTATATGTACACAATGAGAGTCCAGCAAAATAATAAATTATAATTCTAAATGTATATGTACACAATGAGGGTCCAGCAAAATATTTAAAACGTTTGCTAGTAGATTTGAAGCAAGAAGTCATAGCAACACATAATAATTAGAAGAATACAACATTGCTTTATCACCCCTTAATATGTCATCAGGCTAAAATCCAACTAGAATATACAGTTCTGAAGCCGGAGAGATAGCACAACTGTAGAGCATTTGCATTTGCATTGCATGCAGATAAATGGTGGTTCAGATCCCAGCATCCATATGTTCCCCCAAGCCTGCCAGGAGCGATTTCTGAGCACAGAGCCAGGAGTAACCCCTGAGCACTACTGGGTGTGACCCAAAAACCAGAAAGAAAACTACAAAACAGTGCTCTGAGAAATAAGAGAAAATGGAAATATATACCCTGTTTATTAATTGGGAGGATTACTGTCATTAAAATAGCAATAATCCACAAAGCATTGTAAAGATTTAATGCATCCCTCTAAGAATATCCATGACATTCTTCAAAGAAGTAGATCAAACACTTCTTTTTTTTGTTTTGTTTTTTTTGGGGGTCACACCCAGCAACAATTATACTCCTGGCATGTGCTAAGAAATCACTCCTGGCAGATTCCATACCTGTTCGTTTACTCTCCCCGAGGTCCTTTTGTGGTGTCTGGAAACTATTCCCTCAGTCATGGATGATGAGATCAGTCCTCTGTAACTAGAGGTCTTGGTATTTACACAGGTCATAGGATGGAGGCTAGGATGGAGTCTTTCCTTAAGGTTCTAGAAGTTCTGTTCCATCACTGTTGTTTTAATCAGTCTTCTGTAGTTGGTGGTCTTGGTTTTGCATGGATCTGAGGTCGAAGCCTAGTATGGAGATTAACTGGGCTAGACCATCTCTAGCCAACCTGAGCTAGAAAGTTGGTGAGAGACAAGTTATCAGGGAGCCTCAAGCCTCAAGAGTTCTCTCTGGACAAAGCCTGTTTCCTCCTCTGAGTAAACAACTGTCTCCAACACTATGATTCCATACTAATCTTTACAAAAATGTTGCTAATTTTTAATCACCCAAATTGACATGTTTTGAATACAAACTTTATTTTTAAAAATATCAGGTTGCACCTAAATATTTCTTTCATTGATTTGTTCCATGAAGCAGCAAAAACTTAGTTATGCTTATAATTTATAATGAATAATAGATTGTGTTTAGCATTAATAATCAAGGATATTCTATTTACAGGTAATGAAAAAAGCAAACAAACATCATTTCTACATCCTAAATTAATTCATATAATGCAACGTTATACATTCCAATGAAAAACTCTTTAGTTAGATTCTTTAAAAAAAAAACTCAAAGCTGCCTTCTGGCTTCTTTAATGGATTCTGCTATTTTAGGTAGTTTCTTGTGTTTTCCTATAAGAATTATATGATCTTCTCTCTGCAAACTTAATGTCCTCTCAAATGATAAAGTATTCTTGTAGTTCATTTTATTTTATCACACCTTAGTTTGTCTGTGAAAACATATTCATGCATGCACAGCACAAAGGCACATATATTGAAGGTTATTTTCTTTGGCTTTGGCAACAATGTGGTGAACAACTTGATTTTATATGTATATCATATAACTAATAACCCAAAAATGTGGTCTGTCTTTATTCATGTGGATATGTTTTAAAACAACAGAGTAAATTTCTAAAATTGCAGGTAGTACTGAATCTTCTATTTACACAAACCATTGGTGCCTGATTTGTTTACAAACAACATGCTATGCTAAATTTATGAAAATGAATCACTATTCTCAGAAACCACAAAATATAACAGTAAATTGCATATACAGAAGCATTTGCAATGATGTTAATGCTTATCAGTAGAGAAAAAAATAACACTCTGTGACCTGCCATCAAAACGTAGGTATGGGTTATGTGAAAAAGTTTATGGTAAACCACAATTTATATTGGGAATTATAATAAACGAACAAGAACACTATTAATGATATATGGTAATAATTATAAAAATGATTATGAATAAAAGAATACCTTAGTGTATAGGGTGTTTTGCATCGACTGCAGGCCATAGCAACTTCAGACATTCCTGGTAAAGGAAACAGACCAACATATTTCAACCCTTCTTTCCCATTCATTGCTTTCTAAATACTAGAATATTAGCCTCCATTAGCCTCTTCAGCTACAGGTCTTGCTACTTTAGAGCCCGATTAAAAACCACTTACTTTGGGGCCAGTAGCAGTGGTGCAAGTGAGAGGGCGTCTGACTTGCCCGCACTAATTTAGGACAGACCGTGGTTTGATCCCCCAGCATCCCATATAGTCCTCCAAGCCAGAAGCATTTTTTTGAGTGCATAGCTAGGAGTAAGCCCTGAGTGTTACGGGGTGTGGCCCCAAAACCAAAACAAATAAACAAACAAAACTATTACTTTGTAGTGCATGCAATGCGGAATCAGAGAGAAGGGTCCGGGCCAGAGAATGGCATGGAGGTAAGGAGTTTGCCTTGCATGCAGAAAGACCATGGTTCAAATTCCGTCATCCCATATGGTCCCCCGAGCTTGCCAGGAGCGACCCAAAAACCAAAAAAAGAAAGAAAAAAAAAGAAAAGAAAAGAAATTTCAGTGTCATTGTGTTCCTTAGTGACCTGAGCAATTCCTTCTTTAACCCTCACTCTTTAGTAAAGAGCAGGATTTAAATCACACATTAGTTGCTACATTGAGTGAGGGAAAAAGTTAGTAAACACAACACCAGGCTCAAAGATAAAGCCCTCTCATCTCACAATGCTTCCCAACTGTGTCTACAACTATGTCCAGATGATGAGGGGATATGGCAGAAAGGAAGGGGCTGTTAAAAGACTTGATTTTAAAGACCTGGTTCTTACTTTCTTTCTGAAAAATCAAGCTATAGTTTGACAGTAACTAGCTCCATCTATGACTCTGGTTCTATCTCTAGTGCTTTATAATAGTGGAATTGGGCATCACTTGGCATGATGCCTGTTGGGACAAAACATGTCATTCTGGAGAAGGTTGGAGACGCTTATCATAAGTATTCCTCAACTTTTACTCCATTTCAGCCCCATAGCAACTCCACAAAGTGAGAGTTCTCACAGAGGCTGTGACTCATACATTGGTTAAACAATGTGCGTGTATGTGTATGCAAAGCTGAAAAAAATTTCATATAGTATATATTCTCCAGCACTTTATGTCCCTGTGAGTTCAACACTGTCTCCTTTTGAGCATCAGTGTTTCTACGTTTCAGTTCTTCATCGTGCCTATGGTTCTCAGAAGTTGGATCAGGTCATTCATTTTCCAAAGTAGTTTAGGCAACACTTCTAGTAATCAGGTAAAATATCTACCCCTAATCAGATCTGAATATGTTTTTTTATGAAAGGCATGGTCTTGAATTTGGAGAAGATGAACTGGAGAATGAGAGAATAAAAACATTCACTGTTGTGCTCAGGAACGGCAGGGAACACATCATGCGGTGGCAATTTCTAATTAATCAGAGCTTCACATCATCTGGGCTTGGTGCTAGAAATAGAAATAAGACTCTTCTGTGGGGGTTGGTTGAGCAAGGGAAATGCAAGAAGTGGCTTCGAGATCTGACAATGTCAAGAAAAGAAAAGGCACCAGAAAAAATGATGTGTATACTTTTAAGCCATTTTATTTAAATCAGTAAGGAGAATGGGTAGGGATAGCCAATACATCTTATTCCTTGCTGAAAAGGTTGCCTGAAAAATATTTAAATAATTTCCTTGATATCATTTATCAGAATAAACAAAAGATAAGTTTAGGGAATATAAAGAGTTTTTTATCATTCTTTAAAAATTCAACCTATATTTACAAAATGTAATCTAGTTCTCGCATTAATATTGTACATGTTCAGGGAGTGTACTTGGTGTCAGGAATTTTACAACTATTGTCTCAGTGAAATTTCATAAACACCTGGGAGAGAGAACTTTTTTCCCCTCCATAGTTATCTTGTAAATAAAGTCAAGAGGCAAAGAGATTCCGAGAAACATGATCCAGTGCTGGTGCTCATTAGGAGGAACTGGGAGAGATCTAGGTCTAAAAAGCAGAAATGCATGTGGAGCTGGGGTTTGAGCTTGGGCTCAGACACTTCACCTCTCTGATTTAGATCATGGCTCTGCCTTTCCTGGATGCATTGAGAGGCACAACAGCACTCTGGACCTGGGGTCCCTAGAGAGTAAGTCAACTGATAATGACCTGACAAACCAGGTCAGATACCTATACTCAGTGCCTCTTTCTGCATAAACCAGTCTATAATTAGGAAAAACCTGGTTTTTATATGGAGTCATGATGAACAGGTCATATAATTCCCAAAATTGTGATTCCATAATTTATATTCACATCAGGTAGTAATATTATGGTAGTACTTTTTTCTTGTTATTTTGGGCCACACCCAGCTATTCAGGGGTTACTCCTGGCTCTGTGTTCAGAAATCACTCCTGGTAGGTTGGGGAGACCATATGAAATGTGGTTGGCCACATTGCAAGTCAAATGTCCTACCCATTGTGCTATCGCTCTGGACCCAATGGTGAAACTTTCTAAAGAGGTCAAGTTATTTCTGGGTTGAAGTAAAATGGTTTAGAATTACTTCCTAGTTCTGGGGCCTGGAAAGATAGCACTAAGGTAGGGTGTTTGTCTTACAAGCAGCAGACCTAGGACCAATGGCGGCTCAAATCCCAGCATCCCACATGGTTCCCTGTGCCTGCCAAGAGTGATTTCTGAGCACAGAGCCTAGAGTGTGACCCAAAAACCAAACAAATAAAAAAATTTAAAAAAAAGAAGAGTTACTTCCTAGTCCTAGCAAAATATTCTTTAGCCTCCTGTCTTTATAATGGATGTGAGAAGGAATCCAACTAATGACATTTATACTTTACTTCAATGAATGTTTTCAAAATATCAAATAGACATGTACTTTGGATGGATGAAAGATATATATGTATTTTAATATGACAAGTTATATCAATTATTGAGATATGAGAGAATCCAAATTGAAAGCAGTTGAATATAGATACTGTACATTACCATAAAGAAAGCTGTTTAAAGGCAACAGAGGTAAAGACAAGAAAATTTGAAGAGAAACAAGTCTACTAACTCCAGATGACATTCCTCTCAGGGAAAGAAAAAGAATAAGAGCTTCTAGGATGATTCTGAAGAGAGGTGCCAATAAAATGTGAGAGGAAGATGACAGTTACTTCTATTACATAGTGAAAATTTAACTTATACAAGAGACAGCAAGATGTCAACATTTCCCTAGGAATCCTGAAAATAGGAGAAAGACTGAATAAGCAAATATTTTTGAAGAAAAGCATAAGCTGCTAAATTAGTAATGAAACTTCCTCCATATAGTGAGAGCTTCTGCTCTTTCAACATTCTAACTGGAACAATGTCCAGCCTTTCAGCAAGTCTATGGCTCATAAATTTGCTTAGGCTGCATTAATACATCATGTGTTCGTATTTAAACAAATCTCCTTACTATTTCTTTCATCCTTAATTTCCACAACAATAATAAAAAATAACAAAAATCCTAAGGTGGAGAGGATAATTTCAGAGTTCCCAGTAGAGACATCAGGGCCTAAAAGGGAAATATTGCAGAGCAAAGGTCAGCCCCAACCCCCTGGCCCTCATTAGATAAGACCCTCACCTCCTTCAGCAGATGGGGTTTCATTATAGTCTTTGAAATGTCTTTCTTTGTAGGCACAGAAGCCCCAAATTAACTATCTTTACTTATTAACTACAAGTTACATAACTAAAATTAACTATCATTACATGAGAAAGAATGATTCTCTAAGGGTAAGAAGGAAAATGACCAGATCTTTAACAACTATTTGTTCAAAGGGAGGAATAGTACAGAGATATTAAAAAAAATTCCCTATGTTGAAAAGATAGTGCCGGGATTAAGGTACTTTCCTGGCATGTGGCTGATTCTGATTCAATCATCATGTGGTCCTTCCATGAGAAATACCAGAAGGGCCTTGGTAAAATTCAGAGCCAATGGGCCCAAACACCACCACATCTGCCTACAGGCCCCAAGTTTCCAAGAATCACTGGGAATGGCCCCTGGTCCCCATGAATATCACTCGAAACACCTGTTCAAAAAAAAATCTCCCTATGCAACAAACCAAATCTAGTTCAATTCAGTACCATGTTATTTTAGAAAATGTGTTTCCAGCATCTTAAGAGGGTTAGAGGAAATATTGTGCTATTTGGAAGGGGACTGAGATGATACGAGTACACATGGCTTGGATATGAAAGCCACAAGAACATCTGGATTGGCTACTTTGGCTTGTGGATTTCTAAATTCATGGAATGACTCAGAAAATAGTGGATGAGAATGGATGACCCTAGTAAGAGGAATGACAGCTGAGAGGCAAGACACAAATAGTGGAGGGCTGTGGGCACTGTGGGAGACGCAGGAACTTAGTATATTAATACCATGAACTTTAATACTATTTATTGTATTAATATTATGTATATCAAAACAATGATAAAAAGAAAGGACAGCTAGCTTATATTAAACCTGCATAATTAGATATTTAGGGATAAAGTAACAAAGACTGGAAATGTATTTTATTAAATTACTTTTCCCAGTTTCATTGATATATTTTGAACATAGAAATTATATAAGATTCAAATAAGTGAGGCTTATAAGTATCACAGTAATAGAGAGTTTGCTTTGTTTGCAGCTAACCCAGGATGAACATGGACTCGATCCGTCGGCATCCCATATGGTCCCCTGAGCCAGGAACGATTTCTGAACACAGAGCCAGAAATAACCCCTGAGCATTGCTGGGTGTGGCCAAAGAAATAAAAAAAAGAAGATTCAAATATGTTTGGGGATGGAGAGATAGTACAGCAAGTAGGGAACTCACCTTGCACATGCCAGACTCAGATTTGATCCCCATCATCGAATCTATGATTTTGTCATTTGTGGCCACAAATTATTCTTTTTTAAGATGATCTTACAATTTAGGTTCTCACAACTAAAATTTTCAATTTTAGGTTAATGAATATTGGTGTGTGGACTGAGGCTGGTATGGCCTATCCTTCTGCAAGACAAACTTTCCTCAGTTGTTCAGAATCCTGTCTGAATAGAATCTGTCCCAAGCACTGGTCTTGACCATGGAGTGCTGCTTGTAGTCAAGTCCAAACTTCTAATATAGGGGCAGCTCACATCTATGACCCCCTTTTCTTTATATGTATAACCTGAGAGACACCAAAGCCCTCACAATGATGCTGAGATTTTTGTTGGGACTGACATGCTATTTGACTCCTCCTTCTGCACAGCCCTGCTCCCTTCTCTTGCCTATAATTTTTGTTCTCAGTAAGCTTTATACACATAAATGTACTCATTTCTGTTTCCTAGGAAACTTGCCAAAGCACACAAGCAAAGGCCTTATTGAATTGTTTTGACGTTTATCAATAAGATGACTTTTTTTTTTCAGAGCCAGAGTGATAGTAGAGCATTTGACTAGCATGTAGCTCACCTGGGTACACTCCGTGGCACTCACAGTCCCCCAAGTCTACTAGGAGTGACCTCTGAACATAGAGTCAGGAGTAAAATTTGTGTGTGGCACCAAACTCAAAAATAAATTAACAAAATAAAAGTAGTCAATAGTTTAGCCTTCTTCAAAAATTGGCAAGGAATCCCCCAAGCATTGCTTCCTAGGTCTACAGCCCCACTGGTGGTGCTTGGCCAGCTGGATTGACAGTTCAATGCAAAGGCCATCCCTGAAATACAGGGGATCCCCTGGCCTACCCAGGCAGTGCTCAAAACCTCCAAGGTAAACATAGGCATGCATTTGGGAACCATCTGATGCCCAGATGGGACCCAGGTAGCAGCACTACTATCTTCCAATCCTACTTTGTTCTTCTGGAGGAATCATTGTCAGGAATCACTCCTGAAAATTCTTGAGGGACCCACACAGGGTGCTGGACATTGAACTCAAGTAAGCCTATGCAGCACAAAAGTCTTATCTACTATATTTTGTCTCTAGTTCTTTTCAAACCAAGCTACCTTTGGAAGAAGATGATATTAAGGCTCCCAAACCCAAGGTTAGAAAAAAAAAACACAAAGTGCAGAAATATAAAAGATAATTAAATTAATCCCAAAGGTTATGTGTATATGTGTATTTTACAGAGAAGAGAAATTCTAGGAGCAAGATGAAGCAATGAAGAAAATAAATCCTTAAACAAATGAAATCTTAAAAATTCATTGTGTTAAAATAGTCTAAAGTTCAGAGCAAGATAGTTTCCAAATAACTGTCCAAATACCTGAGCAAAAAGGTACATTTGGCTTTTTATTCATTCTGAAGAAGCCCATAGTCTCTCATGAACACATGCCTCTCTGTGTCTTTCTCAGTCTCTATCTCTCTCTTCTCACAGTTATCTAATACTTTAATAAAACTATTTTGTTTCTATTTTGCCTCCTTTCTATGATGGAATGCCTGTCCTGAGGCTAGGACTGAATTTGCTTTCCTGAAAAGAGTAATTTTTCCTCCAACCTGAGCCCATGGCTCCCCAAGGACTCAGACAGTGGGGGTCAGTTCTAGCACCATACAGACTAAGAGGAACTGAAGAGCAATTTGTTGGCTGAGTCATGGGGCTGGTGTAAGGGCTCCTTGCAGATTTTACCAGTCCTGACCCCAGCTAAGCATTTTGGGAGATCAGGGTAGGTGGATAGAAAGCGCTATTTTCTCGGGGGCAGCCTCCTCTGCTCCTCACTTTACCAGCAAGATATGGAAGCAATTCCTAGATTGGGCTTACCCAGACCATTACAGTGACAGTGAAACTTCTTTCATTTCTAAAGCCATGCAAGATTTAGCCTCTGCTTTAAAAATAAATTATCGGAGCCTGAGCAATAGCACAGCAGTAGGGCATTTACCTTGCAAGCAGCTGACCTAGGACAGACCTCAGTTCAATCCCCGGCATCCCATATGGTCCCCCAAAGCCAGGGATGGTTTCTGAGTCTGAGTGCATAGCCAGGAGTAACCCCTGAGAGTCACCAGGTGTGGCCCATAAAAAAATGAATATCAATTACTTACAGGCTAGAATCAGGAAGGATGAAAAAATTGACTCACACACTAAAAAATGTCCTCAGAAAAAGTGGAAAAATTTAATCACCTTAAAAAAGATTAGGGAAATCTCCATGTCTCTTGCCTATAACTTTTCTCAGGTACAATATATATATATATATATATATATATGTATGTATATATATATATATATATATCTCCAAAGGGAAAACTTCAGTTTAGTCCCTTGAGAGGAGCTGTGTATAGCAAATAATAAAAAACAGACTTTTTATTAAACAGAGCTTAAAATTAACTGAGTATCTGATTAATTTAGAATAGGTACAAAAAATCATTCAAGAATATAAAATTATTACAGTGGAAGGGCACATGCCTTGCACATGGCTGACTCAGGACGCACCTGGATTTGATTCCCAGCATCCCATATAGTCCCCTGAGCCTGCCAAGAGTGATTTCTGAGTGCAGAGCCAGAAGTAACTCTTGAGCACTGCTGGGTGTGGCAGAAAAGAAAAAAGAAAAGAAGAGAGAAAGAAAGAAAAGAAGAGAGAAAGAAAGAAAAGAAAGAAAGAAAGAAAGAAAGAAAGAAAGAAAGAAAGAAAGAAAGAAAGAAAGAAAGAAAGAAAGAAAGAAAGAAAGAAAGAAA
>PVKC010050100.1:0-10635 GCA_004027635.1 Crocidura indochinensis
TAAAGAAAGTGATTTTTGTTTTCTTTCTGAGTTGTTGTTCTTGTTGGGCCAGGTTAATGATTGACCTTCACAGTTAACAGTTCTCTTGTTATGCAGGCAGTTAGGTCCTCAAAGAAACAGAAAGTCTTTGAGCAACAATAGGATTAATCGGCCATGGGAAAGCCTGACCAGATGAAATATCAAGTAAACAGGTGAGATTTCTTTCTGGAATATTTCTGTTCCTATTTCCCTTCCTTTGGAGATTAATTTTAATGATGAGGATATAGTTATTGACACAACTATAATATAACTATAATATTAATATTAATATAATTATTGACATAAAAAAGCAATAGACTGATGTTCAAGTGGGAGAAGTTGTGAAGAAGTTACAAAATAGATGCATTGGAGAAAGATATGAAATATTTGTGTCTGTATTTTTTTTTGTAGAGAAAGCCCTTGGATAGGCTTTAAATGTGAGTAGGAATACAGATGATTTTTATTTCCCCCTTGCCACTTCTTATATAGACTCTGTATTTGTTAAAATATTATTATTGAGCCCAGGACCTTATATAAGTATGGCAACTCTTCTATCACTGAGCTATGTGGTAACTGAAATATGTCTACATATCATTTTAATACTGACAAGGTGTCCAAGAAATCAGCTCTAATGCAACATTTTACTGAGAAAAAAATGAATTGGTACAAACTTTCTAGATGATATTTTGTTAGTAAATATTTGTAGTAATTCTGTTTATATCTTCGAGCCCAGAAATCTTATGCCTAGGGATTCATCTTAAGAAAACAGTCAGGGATGTTAATATACCCATTTCAAGTACCCCAAATTTCACTTGTAGAAATGCATCTCATAAATAAGCTTGTGTGTGTGTAAAAGCACATAAATACAAAGCTGATTTAACAACTTGGCTATAAATATTGGAAATAACCTAGATTCTCCATAGGAATAAGACAATAAATTGTGGTTCCTGGAGAATAATATGAATATTATTAAGGGGTAACAAAAGGCCATAGAATGTGGTTGAGCTAAAAAGAGCCCCCAGTATTTTAAAAATTAGAAAGAAAAAAAAAACTATACCAGGCCCGGAGAGATAGCACAGTGGCGTTTGCCTTACAAGCAGCCAATCCAGGACCAAAGGTGGTTGGTTTGAATCTCAGTGTCACATATAGTCCCCCGTGCCTTCCAGGAGCTATTTCTGAGCAAACAGCCAGGAGTAACCCCTGAGCAAAAAACCAAAAAACAAAACAAAACAAAACCAAAACCAAAAAACAAAAAAACTATACCGTATAAAATGGAAAAAGTGTATTTTCTTGTATGTGCATTAAACATGCTCTGAAAAAAAATTCAGGCTGTCAATAACAGTTATTTCTATGAGAAAAAGTGGAAAATTAGGCAAATAGAAGATCAGAAGGTATGTAATAGTGAATATTGTTTGTTTTTGAACATCAAATATATTAATTTTTACCTAAATAAGTAAATTGGATTTTTATTCAGTACTCACAAAATGCAACAGTAAGATAGTGTGGAGAAGTGAGTTACTTTTTAAATGCACCAAATAAATGATAAATATAACAATGAAATAGAGAAATACAACAGCTTAAATTAACTGTATTTATCTTCTCTTTGAGGACAGAGAAAGTGTTTATAGCATCCTGATAGCTGGAAAAGTTACCTGGCACAGAGCAGATACTCAAGTTTAGGGGAATGAATGAATCAAATAAGGCTTATGAGTTAGTAACTGGTAATTGGGGGTGAAGGGGAACCAGAAAAACTTCCCACTGGCAGTAATTTTTTTCCAACAAAAAATAAAATAATTTTTTGGGAGAAGACAGCAAATGGAACATCCCAATGTCCAAGTAACTATTTTAAGAATTTACCTATTTCCTAGGCACTAGTTCAAAGAGGCAGTTAATGTAGGCGAGTAAGGCTAAGATAAAATGGAATAAAATAATGACAAATAAACACCCTGCAACATTATGGTACCATTTAGGTCCATAAAACAGATTTCTCATGTCAACCCAATAATGTACCAAATCACTTTTCCTACTGTTGCCAATGGAAAACTCCAGGATATGTGCCTAACAGAAGCGTGACGGTTAATGAGGGTAGAAGACATTGAGCTTGGAGCATGTGCTATAAACCGTCAAAATCCACCAGAAAACACACCCTGTACTAAACATGATCTAGTGCTAGTATAACAGTTAACACCAGGGAAAATGTTCAGGGGCTAAAATGGAGTCTTGAAATGAGTCGGTGACAATATATTAGATTAGTCATTCTTAACACTAGCTGCACATTAATATCACCTGGGGAGCTTTTAAAAATACTAATGCCAGACTTCTGTTCAAAGAGAGCCTAGTTCAATTCATATGGGGGGTGGGTGGGTTGGGAAAGGGGGGGTTGAAGACCAGACATTCATAGTTGTGTTTTGGACAAAGCTCCTGGCATGATGCTGATGTTATCAGGATCGAAAACCATTACATTGGAATACAAATAGAATGGTGGGATTTCTCTTCTCGAAAAAGATATCCATTAGGTGATATCATATTATATAATATTAGATAGATAGATAAATAGATGATAGATAGATGATAGATAGATAGATGGATGGATAGATAGATAGATGATATACCGATTATCACTAGTGCAAAAATTCATTTACCTAACCTAGATCTTCTCCCAACTTCATGCTTTGACTTTTTATTTCAACCATTTCTTGTAAGGTCAGGTTCTCTGGCTTTTATTCTAGCTCCCTATTTTTACCTTCCACAGCAAGAACAACTATTTTTCCTTATACCAAAGACCTTGCTATCTACAGAAAGTGTGCAATCTAAATTGCTTAGCTTGGCTTCTACTCCAACTTCTGCCATCACCTAATAAATCCAAATCACGACTTAATTCCTGTACCTACAAAAAATAAGTTGGGACTGATAATCTCCAAGTTTTTTTTCAGTTCTAAAATTCTAAGTTTTGGGGTTCATTGTCATGTTCCCAGTAAGTGTCCATTCTTGAATCTTTTTCCATTTCTCCAACTAAGTCTTAATGAAATTCAGACAAGTTCTCTGTGCTGCTTGAAATTATTCTGTGCCTCTTTCCCTCCAATGCTGTTGTTTCTGCTATTTGCTCTCCTGGATGTATTTCATTCTGTTGAGCCTTTCACATTCCCAGGCAAGGACCTCTGGCTCTCTCCAGCTCCACAATTTGTGAGGATGTGCTAGAGTCCATCCTCTTACTTTTAGATTTTGTGGGATGCTGTAGTTTAGACTATTCTCATTACAAATTTCACTTGAACAAAGTTCACTTGAGGAAGATTTTCGCTTTGTGCATTGAATCCACATCTTTGAGATAAAGTGATCCATCACAATTCCTTAGTATCTTTTGTTTCCTTTTTTACTTGCACATCTTCAAGGACAAGGATTTTGTCTTTTAATGTGAACAATTTTTCAACTAAAACATAAGAACTTAACTATTCCCCTAGAAGTAACCCTGAAATGCAAGTTGAATGGATGAATGATTGCCCTGTGTCAACCAGCTACAATCGAGAGCTAGTAAGCTTCATATTTAGTGTGTAAGGTTCCTGAATACAATGATGGCTTTATTTAACTTCAGGCGTCTTGAGAGGACACCTTATTAGGCCCCCTTTTCCACACCAAGAAACAGGATGCCCACAGGTAAATATTCACCAACCTGGAACACTGCCTAAAAATCCCACAAGTACCCCCCAAACAGATGTTTAGAAATGCAGGGGGGGGGGGGATTCGTTTTGTTCAAGCCTTCACTCAAGGATTATTTGCTCTTGCATGGTTCATTAGCTATTACAATTTATAGTGCTCAGGTCTGAGAGCGTGCTAAATGCCCCAGGAAAAGGAAATAACCGTGACCCAAAAGTGTGGCCTTCTGAGGGTCACTATCAGACAGCAAAACCAGACTGAAGCCAACACGTGTAAGCATCAAAAATCAGAGCCCCTTTGATTTACCTCAAGAATCCAGTTTACAACCAGCTGTACAAGGGGGGAACAGTTACGCTAGAATTATGGGGGGTAAAGGAGGGAGATATGGGATGCATGTTGGGAACAGGGGTGAAAGGAAGACAACACTAGCGGTGGCAATGCCCCCCTCATTCATTGTCACAGTGTGTCTTAAATATTTCTGTGAAATAACTGTAATTCACTTTGACCACAATAAAATTAATAATAATAATAATAATAATAATAATAATAATAAGAAGAAGAAGAAGAAGAAGAAGAAAATAATCCAGACCCTTAGACTGCTAGAGAAGATCATAATAGAAGCAAATGCAAGCTCCACTCCCCAATGGGGGCTTTCATTCCTTTTGTGTCAGGTTCATTTCTGTGCTCATTTTTTGGTGTCCAAAAACCGGTACCCCATCAGTAGTAAGCAAAGCACACACAGGTAAGGCCTTAGTAATATTAATAGATTTCAAGCACACTTTGCAGAGTGCATTGGCTAGCTTTGCTTTTTCTCCCTTCTTACAATCTAGGGGACACCATAGGGCAAGAAAAGGGGGGAAAAAAACCCCAAAATGTTGCAATAAACCAGCTCCAAATCAGGTTTTGAGCCCTGCAGGATTCAGGAAAAGAAATCAGGGCCAGAATCTCCCAGAAGACGAGGGGGCGTGGTCACAAAGGGGCGTGGTTATGAGGACAGGATAGTGGGCGTGGCTATGAGAAGGCCCCGCCCCGCCTCCCGGGCTGCGGCTCCCGCGGCGCATTCCAGCACCTCCTCCTCCTTCCCCGCGCCGCGCTCCCTCCCCCGACAGCTGATTCATTGGCTCGAGCGGCCGCCCAGACTGCCTGGCGCCGGCCGCGTGACGTCACCCATTCACCCGGCCCGCCTCGCCCCCCTCCGCTGGCGCCGGCCGGGCGGTCGCCATGGCAACGCGGACGCCAGTTGCTACAATGACTTCCAGCTGGAGCATCCCCGCCAGCCCGCGCGCGCCTTTGCAAAGAAGAGCTTGCTTGCTTTTGCTAGGGCCTTAGGGCGCTGCGGGGGTGGATTGCTTTCTCTCTCTTTCTCTCTTTCTTTTGCTCTCTCTTTCTCTCTTCTTTTTTTTAACCCGGCTCCTGTGGATTCTTCTTTTTTTAATTTTATTTTTATATATGTAGTTATTTTATTTTGGAGGCTGCTTCTTCTTGCCTGGAAATGCCCTCCCTCTAGTGCTCTTTTTCTTGGATGTTCTGGATCTGCTTTTATTTTTATTTCTTCTTTTTTTAACTTTATTTTTATGTATGTATGTATGTATGTATGTATTTATTTGAATTCTTCTTCTTGCCTGAAAATGCCCTCCCTCTAGTGCTCTTTTCTTGGATGCTCTGGATCTGTTTATATATATATATATATTTATATATATGTATATTATATATATATATGCATGCTAGCTAGAAATTTAAGATCCAATAATCAGTTTTTAGGGATTTTTTTTATCGTTTTTATTGTGATCAACGTGAATGACAAGTCTTTCCCAGTAATATTTAAGGGACAGTGACATTTTGAATCAGGAGGATTTCCACCATCAGATCTGTTTTTTATTTTTATTTTTTTATGCTAGCTATCTAGAAATTCAAGCTCCAGTAATCAATTTTTAGTTTGCCTTTTTTTTAAAAAAAAAATCATTTTTATTGTGAACAATGTGAAGGACAAGCCTTTCACAGTAATATTTAAGGGACAGAGTGAATCAGGGGGGATTTCCACCACCAGATCTGTTTTTATTTACTTTTTTTAAATGCCTGCTACCTAGACAAGCAAGATCCAGTAATCAATTTTTAGGGGTTTTTTTAAGTCATTTTTTTATTGTGACCAATGTGAATGACAAGTCTTTCACAGTAAAGTTTAAGGTGCATAGTGACATTGAATCAGTGGGATTCCCATTTCATCTAGATCTGTTTTTTAATTTTAATCCCAGTCTTTTTTGGAGCGCCCTTGCAGTCTTGGTTCCTGTGGTCCCCCCACTCCAGGCTCAGTTTTACTGGGCAATCTCCCCAACCTCTCGCCTGGGCGCCCACACTTGCTTTGGGGTTCAGCCCTTCCTTGCAGCGCTCACACCTGAAGAGGGGAAGCTCTTGCCAAAATAGGCGTGAAGCAAAGGAGGAAAATAAAATATTCATTGCTGTAATAATGAAAATAATAGACCTCAGTGGTCCGAAGAGGTGCTGATCACCTCCCACTAGGACAGAAAAGACTTTACCCCAAGGATTAAGACGCTCTAGTTCTCAGTTTGCTCCTTCAATCCGACTCCAAGATGTAGTTAGCATCTCTATCCAAATCTTTCCAGAAATATATAATAAATCTATTTATTAGGAGGGAAGCAAAAAGGGAGAGATAGATTTGAAAGAGATGCCTCCAATTTTTTTTTTTTTTTTGATTTTGGTAATTTCTCAAGAAAGGAGACAGCTCTGTTGAGACTTCGTTTTCACTTTTTATTATTTGATTTGATTTTTGCCAAGCCTCTTCAAAATAGCTGCATTTTGGGAATTAAGTCCACAACTGAGAACTTAAGGGAACCTTTCTTAAGGGTTTGCATAAATCTGCTCTGTTGAAGCTCTTTATAGAATCAGTGAGCCCAGAAAATGCAAAACTCCCTTCCCAGCTTTTAAGAAAAAAATTAGCTTCAGTTAAAAACAAATGCTGTTCTGCATTCTGTTGATAGCACTGTATTCCAGAAGAACTTTCTTTGATATGTAGTTGGGCCTGCCCTCCAACGCATTTTCAGCTTTTTGAAGGCCAAGGAGGACTGCAACTCAATTTAATCTCCTTGGACCAGCCGAGTAGATGCACTGGGAGTATCTTTTGATGATGGTGATACTGCAGCATGATTAATCACCCATAAAGGCATTTAGTTATTTGAGTCACCACTGATTAAGTTCATAACAATTCTTGACTTCTATGTCAACATATTTCCTACACACTTTAAGTCCAAGAGACCCTTACTTAGTAGTCAATGAGCATTAATAAAAAAAAAAAACAAATAAGAACTCAGTTATTCTGAATAAGAATTCATGGCCATAATAGGAATATTTGCTTTTCACATGTTGCTTGTTGCTCAGGGTTACTGTTCCTTAGTAGTCAGCAGTTTGTTAAATAAAAAAAGGGTAAAATAACCCCTTACGCTCATTTTGTTGCCCATCAAAAATGAAGATTGTGAAACATTTTCTAAATTACTGGATACCTAAATGGGATCGTAATTATTCCTTAATGTTTTAAAATTATAACATTGATATCAAATGCTTTAAAATCCAAAGGACAGTTTTCTAAGGTTGGCATTTTTTTTTGTATAAAATGATCTATAACTTAATGGTTAGCTGACTATCTCTTCCACATTATGTGGATTCACTTAAATGCTAAGTTTAAACATTAGAAGCTTTAAAAAGAAGTAACCCTTAAAATATAAAATAAATTTGCTTATTTAGTTTTCTATCTTCTATAAAACTCGTGTTTGAACTCTACCTAAACTTTAGAAGTGCTCTGGAAAATTTCAAAAATAGCATTCATCCATATTCCTTCTCTAGATATTTTTCATGAACTCTGGATATGCCCCGGTTTTCTAGTTAAAAAAATAATAATAAGGGGCCAGAGAGATAACATGGAGGTAGGGCATTTGCCTTGCATGCTGACGGACGGTGCTTCTAATTCTGGCATCCCATATAGTCCCCTGAGTGGGCAGGAAAATTTCTGAGCATAGAGCCAGGAATAACCCCTGTGTGTAGCCTGGTGTGACCCAAAAACCATAATAATAATAATAATAATAATAATAATAATAATAATAATAATAAAAACTTTTTCTTTTTTTAAAAAAAGCACCCAATTCAGGATGGATGGTGGTTTGAATCCTGATATCCCATATGGTCCCATGTGCCTACCAGGAGCAATTTCTGAGTGCAGAGCTAGCAATAACCCTGACCACTGCTTGGGTGTGATCCAAAAACAAAAAACCAAAAACAAAACAAAACCAGATAAAGCCACAACAACAACAAAAAAATAAAAACTGTATTTTGGGGGTTTTCCAGATAATTTAGATAATCTATCAAATTTGAAATCTGCCTTCTGAAGTGTAGCCAATTGAACAGCAGAAATAGTGAAAAGTGGGAATTAGTAGTAAGACATGATGAGGGTCAGCTTCCTCTCTCTCTCTCTCTCTCTCTCTCTCTCTCATTTTCTCTCTCTCCCCTCCTTTCCCCACTTTTTTTTTTTAGGGATTTATTTATCTGTTTTGTGGTCAAACCTGGAAGTGCTCATGGTTTATTCCCACTTTGCACTCAGGAATAACGCCAGGTAGGTGAGAGGACCAAATAATATGCCAGGAATGAAACTCAGGTATGTTGAGTGCAAAGTAAGCGCCCTACTGCTGTATTACCACCTAGATCCTTTTTCCTCTCTTTTTGACTCCACACTTAGGCCCAGACCAATGCCAGAGTGAAAGGACAGCAGTTACACATATGCCCAATGAAGAACAAAGAAACCAATAGAGCAGTGAGCACCAGCAGTGAGTGTCAGATCAGTGAATTGGGCAGAGCCTTGGGTTTTATAGATTGAATAGTATGACAATGGGCATTGTGGTGTGCAAAATCAGGAACTCCTTGGGTATGATAGATACGCAGGACATTGTGACTACAACCTATGGCAAAAGTATATCAGGGTTGTTCAATGCACAACTAGTAAAATCCCCAAACAACTGGCGTTCTGAGTGCTAATTTTACACACAGTTCCCCAAAGACCCAAAAATTAGCAGGCATTTATTCTAACAGTTTTAGATTCATAGGTAGATGATGTAAAGAAGCAGAGAGATCTCAACTATTCTTCAGGTAGTTTTACTTTATTGCATATATATAGTGGTTTTGGGGTCACACCCGGCAGTGCTCAGGGGTTACTCCTGACTCCATGCTCAGAAATTGCTCCTGGCAGGCATGGGGGACCATGTAGGACGCTGGGATTCGAACCGATGACCTTCTGCATGAAAGGCAAACACCTTACCTCCATGCTATCTCTTCGGCCCCTATTGCCTATATTTTATACACATGTAATAACTGTAACAAAATTAGGAAACACACATCAGTTTACTATGTTCCTCTAAGTCTGTCATTTTATCACCTGTAAATTCTTACAGCGACTACCTTATCAGCACCGAGTGATTCTAATGTGCAGCTTTCTTTCTTCATGGAATCTTTTTCTAAACCATTGGTAAGTAAAAATATATTTTGTCTATCTTGTTTGTCATTGTTAGACTATGAAAATGAATTCTTATAAGCTTGTGACTTTCTGGTTGACTTCTTTTAGCACAGCACCCTTAAAATTCATTCAAATGGTTGGATATCTCAGTAGTTTATTCTTTTTCTATTATGGAGATTGTCTATCTTGGAAATGGACTGGAAATCATTCACTAAGTGGAGAACATTGCGGTTGTCTCTGCATTCAGGACTATTATATATTTAAAAAAAACTGCCATGAACATTCCTATACAGGTATTTGTATAGATATTCATTTTCATTTCTTAGAGGATAAATAAACAGGAGGAAGTATAAGTTTAGTTTTTAAAAATACTGACAAACCTATTTTCTAGAAATGCTCTGCTATTTTCATACAACAGCAACAAAGTATAAGAATCTTTTTTATTATAATTTTCTTCTAGCCAGCACATGTTATTGTCATTATTTTTATTTAAACTTTTCTGATTGTGTTGTGATACTTCACAATATTCATTTTTTATTTTCCCAATGATTTTCTTCACAATATTAAACTTCTCGTGTACTTCTTTACAATTGACATTCTCTTCAGTGAATTGCTTCTCCATTTTGTGTCCATTTTCTTATTGGATTATTCATTTTGTTCAGTCTTTTTTTTTTTCTTGAGAATTCTTTTATAAATTCTCTATATGGGCCCTTTATTAGATATGTCGTTTGAAATTTTTTCCCTAGTTTTTTCAGCTTCTTAAAACAAACTTTTGAAAAGACTTTTTTTATTTTGATAAAGTTTAACTTTTAAATATTATTTTATGTTCACTGTGCCTGCCAGGAGTGATTTTCTGAGCACAGAGCCAGGAGTAACCCCTGAGCACTGCCAGGTGTGACCCCCACCAAAACCAAATAAATAAATATTATTTTAGAGATAATGATTTTGGTGTTATGTCTTTTCTTTTTTTTTTTTTTTTTTTTTTTTTTTTTTTTTTTTTTTTTTGTTTGTTTTTGGGCCACACCCGGTGACGCTCAGGGGTTACTCCTGGCTATGTGCTCAGAAGTCGCTCCTGGCAGGCACGGGGGACCATATGGGGAACCGGGGGATTGAACCGCGGTCCGTCCTAGGTTAGCACAGGCAAGGCAGGCACCTTACCTTCAGCGCCACCGCCCGGCCCCCGATGTCTTTTCTATCATATTTCATCATGCTAAACATTTCATGAATTTTTCATCATGTTCTACGTCAAAGAATTTTTTATTTTCTTCTATCATTCTTAAATCTATTTTATGTGAAGATGTAGCAAGTGTGAAGTTTATTTTATTTAATTTTTTAATGTTGGTTTTTAGGCCATACCTAGGAACACTCAAGGGTCACTCCTCACTCTGCACTCAGAAATTCCTCAACACAGGCCATGGGTACAATATGGGCTGCAAGAAATTGAACCCTGGTCT
>PVKC010050101.1:0-10626 GCA_004027635.1 Crocidura indochinensis
TTTTAAGAAAAATGAAAGACATTCTTGAAATAATAATAATTTTCAGACACAAAAGAGAAAAGAGCTGGAAGTTCCAGCTCACCTCATGAAGCTCACCACAAATAGTGATGAGTTTAGTTAGAGAAATAACTACATTTTGAACTGTCCTAATAATGAGAATATATGAGGGAAATGGAGAGCCTGTCCAGAGTACAGGCGGCGGTGGGGGGTGGGAGGAGGGAGATTTGGGACAATGGTGATGGGAACGTTGCACTGGTGATGGGTGGTGTTCTTTACATGACTGAAACCCAAACACAATTATATATGTAATCAAGGTGTTAAAATAAAAAAATAGTAAAAAAAAGAAATCTAAATGTAGGTTTGTAAATATCCACTGTTATCCAGCAGGTTACTGCAGTAAAGTGCAAGTTTACCTGCGGTTTGGCAGTTGCAAGGCTGTAGAGGCCTAAGGCTTGCTAAGAATCAGTGCTACAAGGCTTTCAAAGCCTGTGGGGCCTGGCTGCTGGTTGGGACTTCATGCCCATCCAGAGATGTCAACATGTAGTGACTGCCTGCACAGGACTAAGAGAAAAGAGAGAAGTAGAAACCAAGTGTACTTTTTTATTACTCCTAGAGTCTGAGGCTTGCCAGTCCCACCTAAGGGTTTCTGAGAGAGAGGAAGAGATAGATGGAAATTTACTGGCTAGGGATAGCTGGGGGAGGCCCTAGTACAAGAAAGTAAAAAAAATAGGGGTTAATACACAGCAGGCAGCATCTCACAGATGCTTTATCTCTGGCCCCAGTGAGCCAGCAGGTGCTGTTCTGGTAACTATCCTGAGTCCCCCTGAAAAGGTTCAAGTTTTTCCTTTTTACCCATCATGATAAGGGGCATGCCAATATCCAGATTCAACAGTCATTATAGTGAGGGTATCCAAGGGGCATGTCCAAGTACAACTGCCATACTTCAATATGTAGGTAGTAAATATGAAAATTAAAAAATAGGAAATTAAATATATGCCTTAAAGCAGAATATAGGCAGAAGATAGGACTATCTTACTAGATAAGTTACATTTTTGTGGGTACTGATGTGTACAAAGATGGCTTCCTCCCAGTTGTAGAGGTATAATTCATCCACTAGCTCTTCATTCATCCATCCTTCAAGAATTTCACTTTGAACACCAGGACCTTCTGTGAGCTGTCATCTGCTGCTGGGCCATTATGGTGATGACAGTGACCCCCTTTGGCCTGACTGAATCAGCCTCTCCACACCTCAATGGGCCAGAGCTGACAAGAGCTGTAACGTACTGATATGTGTTCTCATAAATTACACAAGCTGGGTCAAATTAGTTATTTACTACATTTAAAAAATGTTTTCTGGAGCCAGAGTGATGGCAGTGGTAGGGCGTTTGCTTTGCATGTGACTGACCCAGAACAGACCATGGTTTGATCTCTTGGCATCCCATATGGTCCCCTAAGCCAAGAGAGATTTCTGAGCCCATATCCAGGGGTAACCCCTGAGCATCATAGGGTGTGGCCCCAAAATCCAAAAATAAATAAACAAACAAATAGATAAATAATGGTTTTCTTTGGCATGGATTTCCTTTGCAAAATGGAAATGATGCTCCTCCAGGTTTTCCCACATGTTTTACTCAATGTGAGTTTTCATTAGTATTTGAAATATAACACAATACTAAAACATTTCCACATTTTTAATTGCTAAGGACCGAACACAGAACTTCATAATGCAAATCATATGATTGATCACTGGCTCATATTCTTAGTTTCATATTTTCCATATTATTTAATCTTACCTCCTAGTAAAAGGAGATTGACTCAGATGAGAAAAATCTGGACTTTCCCACATTCTTTTATCTATATGTTTTCTCTTCAGTATGTGTTCTCACATTTGAACTACAGTGTTAGTAAATTAATTCATTTTCCTATTTCTTACACTATGTGAGCTGTTCAGTATGGGTTCTCACATATTCACAAAAGTGTTAGAATTTCATATCCTATTTCTTAACTCTTATGTGGTTTCTCTATATTATGAGTATTCACTTTACTTTAAAATAATGCAATATCTGGTAAGATAGTCATATACTTAAACTGTAAGACTTCTCTCCAGTATGAGTTCTCACATCTCTTAAGGGGTAAAATTGCTGAAGTCATTTCTCTATTTCATAGATTTACAGTGGTTCTCCAGTGTACATAATTCCATATATAGCATATAGTCAAATGAAAATAAAAGGATTTGCTAAATAATTTACAAGTAAAGGCCTCACACCTGTACCATAAGTAAGTATTTATAAAGGATAAAGAAGAGGCTGCAGAAATAGTAAGGAGCTTAAGGAACTTGCTTTGCTGGAGTCAACCTCACTTGAATTCCATGTAATGTATATGATCTTGTGTATCGTCAGGAATGATATTTGAGCACAGAATAAGGAGAAAGTTCTGAGGACTGCAATATTTTGGCATAAAAGCAAAAATGATATGGGAAAATAATACATCTCCCCATGTTATGTTATAGAACTACTTTCTGTAATGTTTTCTCTTTTTTACATGTGTAGTAATGAATGTGGAAGAAATAAGGGTTGTCCAAAAGATAAAGCTATCTGGTTAAAACAGACCCACTTTTTAATACTTATAGATATTTTTATCTCCTTGATAAGTTTCTGTTTTCTAAGAAAAAAAGTTAATCTTTTAACAGAATACACTGCCCACATCTCTGTGAATTACTAAATAGAAATAAATGAAGAATGATTTTCTAATTTTTATATTCATAATATTCTTTTACATATACATTTTATATAAGTATTAAGATACAAAAAGTAATTAAGAAGTTGCATACACTTAATATATTTTTAGGGTAGTATCTTAATAATGAAAATGAATATTTCTTTAGTTTATTAAGTTCACAGATTGTCTTCAGTATGCATTATCATACAGACTTAAATTTGTTATCTGGCTGAAGCCTTTTGTAATTAATTATTATTCACATTGTAATTTTCCAGTATAGAATATCTCTCACACAATATGTATTCATGTCTTTCTAAAATATTTTCTAATTTTATTATATTCATTGAGCTTCTTAACTCCTTGAATTCTTAAATACATTTTTCTATCTTGTACTACGCTACAGCCTGCCAGGAAGTATGAGTATTACATGATGGAAAGTGTTCAGGTTTTAAAGGCAATATTATACTAATTTGAAATATACGGTGATATCTAAGACTGTGTGTTCTTTGGTGGGGAAGAGGAATGCTGAAACACACCTGAAACTATATTGCGGAGTCACTTCTGGTCATGTTGGGTAATCATATGTAGTTCTAGGATTGAGATGAGATGATCTAAAAGACAAATTTATTATCCCTGTACTCTTACTATATAGCTATGTATTTTTTATTTGTTAACCTCCAAAATGTTACAAGTGAAATGTCAATTTAAAATAAAAATTGTGGGGTCAGAGAAATAGCCTGGAGGTAAGGCATTTGCCTTCATGCAGAAGGTCATTGGTTCAAATCCCGACATCCCATATGGTTCCACGAGCCTGCCAGGAGAAACCCCTGAGCGCTTCCGGGTTTGACCCAAAAACCAAAAATAAATAAATAAAATAAAAATTGTATATAAATTATACAAACAGTTCAACAGAAAACAGGTATCAATAAATTAATGCATAAGGTTCAAATAAAAATTGCATTCAGTCAACACAATTAAAGAATATTATTAAAAGTTGGAAATTTTAAAAATGAATAAAATTAAAGATTGAATGACATAATTTAGAAATTATGAACTTAAATAAGATAAATATATGAATAAGAAGCATAAGTACAACTGACTATAATATCAGATTAAGAATATCGGCTAGGGATATAGTATGTCAGGTAGGATGCTTGCTTTGCATCCCAAGTTTGATCTGTGGCATCGTATATAGCTCTTGTGCACTGTCAGGAGTAATTTTGAGTTTAGAATCAAGAGTAATTTCTGAGCACTGCTGGATTTGACCCAAAAACCATAAAAATGATTAAGAGTATTTATAAGTATTATAAGGTATATTTAGTCATAATTAGTGTCAATTCATCAAAAATAATCTTATTCTGTGAAATTATAATTACATATAATATAAGCTTCAAAATATTAGAATCTTAAAAATTCTGTGACCATTAAAACAAGCACAAGACTACAATCATGATTAAGGTATATAAAATTTTCTTTCAGTAATAGAGAGGAAATACAAGAACATATTAAACTTTAAAGAAAATATTGTTAAACAATGTCACTTAGTTAATATATAGATCATTATATACAACAAAAGTAAAACACACATGTATTCAGTACTCATTGAATACTCACCAAGATGTTTTACATATTGGGTAATTTAAATAACACAACAAAACTCAATGAATTTTAAATGAGTGACTGTTCTTAAACCAAAATAAAGTTGTTTTAGATACAAGAACTATATCCAGGGGTAAAATGTCTTAATTTTTAGAAATTAATCAGCACATTATACTTAAATGGCAATTAAGCAAATACTCCTGTAGACAAAGGATTAAAGATGAGTGCAAAAGGAAAATTATGGTTACATGCAAAAGCAATGATAAAATACCCTGGTGTAGCATGATTTCTAAAATGCAGCTTAATGACTGCATTGAAATAATTTTAATTGTTTTATATATTTATATTTTACTATAACTTTGGTGAGACAGCATTTCTCAGTAAAACTGAAACTAAAACCAAACCAGAATGAAAAGTATGCATAAGAAAATAAATAAAACTGTAAGAGAGTAAATAAATTATATAGAAAACAAATAGTAGTTTAGAATTGAAACTGTCAGAATAACACTGATATAAAGAAAAGAGAAAACATTTATAATTCTTAATGTTAGGCCCAGAGCAATAGGAGAGGTTCAGCCAAAGTCAGTAGCAGCTGGGAGTATGGCAAACAGTTTCTCCAGATCAGCCAGAAACCATCTAGCAGGAGCAACAGAGTCTCTCCCCCACTCCTCACATTTTATCCTGGTGGGGGCTTTATATACAGTCAGCCAACTGCCCCAAACAGCAGTAGTAACAGTAATAGTAACAGTGGTAAATGACATCCTTTACTCTTAAATGGATAGTACCTGCTTATGGTTGATCAGGGGCCATAAGAGCCTCTGTTTCCTTATAACTAATATCCAGAAAAAAACATTACTATATATCTAATAGTATTATAAATAAATATTATCAATAACTTTAGGCTAACAAATTAACATTTTATATAAACTGGACAAATTTTAAAAATACAAATTACTAGACTGAAGGGGGCTGGGCGGTGGCGCTGGAGGTAAGGTGCCTGCCTTGTCTTGTGCTAACCTAGGACGGACCACGGTTCAATCCCCCTGTTCCCCATATGGTCCCCCGTGCCTGCCAGGAGCGACTTCTGAGCGAATAGCCAGGAGTAACCCCTGAGCGTCACCGGGTGTAGCCCAAAAACCAAAAAAAAAAATTACTAGACTGAAATAATAGTGAATGAGGCAGAGTGCATGCAATGCATGTAGGTCAAGACTACCATCCTCAGCACTTCAGAGCAATATTTCAACCATGTACAATTTAACCTAGGTTTACTCTATTTGGGTGTGAGCAGTACTATATTGACAGTTAAGCGCTGAATTTTCAGGCTTAGATTCCTTGGACTCTAAGCACCTCAGGGAAGTAGCCCTACCAATATAACATTAACAAGCTAGCAGTTAACACAAGAGTACCATGATTCCCCCAAAGTAAGAATCCTCCAAAAATAAGACCTACTTACAGGTTTCCTTCTAGGTGAAATATAAGGGATCCCCTGAAAATATCTCCCTTCTAGGCTCTGTCTCAGAATGAAAATTAATTTGCCATAAACTGGTTGCTAGGGCTGCCCCAACTACTATATGTAGGATTCACAATATGTCTGGTTTGTGTTGACAACTATTGTACAGCCGTACCATATATAAATGATAAATTTACTTTATTTTCAATTAATAATACATATAGGGGGCTGGGCAGTGGCGCTGGAGGTAAGGTGCCTGTGCTAACCTAGGACGGACCGTGGTTCGATCCCCCAGTACCCCATATGGTCCCTCGTGCCTGCCAGGAGCGACTTCTGAGTGAATAGCCAGGTGTAACCCCTGAGCGTCACCGGGTGTGGCCCAAAAACCAAAAAAAAAAAATAAATATGTACCATATTCTTCTTCATGGAAAAATAAGACCTAGTGCATCTGTGAGAGCAAAAATTAATATAAGACACTGTCTTAATTTTGAGAAAACAAGGTATATAAAATGGGATCACAAATATCTAAGTGAGTTTGAAATTTAAAATCTTATAGAAATATTAACTGCAAAATCCTTATTTGATAATTTTTATAAAATGTAAAAAATAAATAATAATTATACAGACTTTTCCTCAAAGAAGCACAGACCAAAAAAACGTATTGTTATGAGATCAGTATAATCATGAAATTAAAACTAACAAAGGTATTACTTGAAAAAATATATAGATTAAATATAAAAACAAGATATACCATGAACTTAGAAAAAAATTCTCAACAAAGTATTAGCAGGTTGAATTGAGCTGATATAATATTTCACACTGTTGTATACCACCTAGAAGAAAAACATGAACAATTTCCTGCTCAGTTACAGATGCTTTTCCATTCCCTCTCTTCATTATTTTGTTGGATATCTTTGTTTTCTTCTACTGTTGCTGATATTATTCTCTGTTTTAAGTAGAGGCTTGATGAAGTTTTCACTTTTCATATTCATGTACTTATCATTACAGTTGTACTGGATAACTAAATTAAAAATGAAAACAAATAATAAGGGTAAGTCAGTTGATGCAAAAACAATTACAAAAAACCACCCCCAAATAGATGCATATTATCAACAATATGTAAATAATTTAAATATCAGGCTCCCATTCTTTTTCTTTTCTTTTTTTTGGTTTTTGGGTCACACCCAGCAGTGCTCAGGGGTTACTCCTGGCTCCATGCTCAGAAATTGCTCCTGGCAGGCACAGGGGACCATATGGGGCACCAGGATTTGAACCGATGATCTTTTGCATGAAAGGCAAATGCCTTACCTCCATGCTATCTCCCGGGCCCCAGACTCCAATTCTTAACAGTTTGGTTCACCCTAACTTCAGCCATATCACTTCCTCAAGTCATTGATATTGTTTCTTTATCTCATGAAAAAAAAAAAGGACAGTTTCATCTTTTGGGACACTCCTTTGAGGAAAAAAAGACAAATATAAAAATTCTGAATCCAATAATGATAACACTATTAAATTTATAAGTAACTTATTTAGTTTATGAGTAAATGTTTTCTAGAATTCATATTAATGCTAAGTTTTATAATATTTATGAACAAAAGGAACACATAGCTTTGTGATATGGAAAAACAACTATTACTCTGGTATATGTACCTTGTCTATGGTGCATGTCCACCATTATTAAAGGTACCCACGTGGCGTGCTAGCCTAGGACGAATCGAGGTTCGATCCCCCGGTTTCTCATATGGTCCCCCAAGCCGGGAGAGACTTCTGAGCTCAGAACCAGGAGTAACCCCTGAGCGTCACTGGGTGTGGCCCAAAAACAAAAAACAAAAAAAAAAGGTACCCACATACAAATATACTCAAATATACATTATATAAATACATACACATACACAAAAAGTTCTGGGTGCAATTGTGGAGTTTTACATTTATTTAAGCCATTATCACTCATATGACCTGATAGATTTTTATTGAAATTTCATTACTTTTCTTATAAATTGAAAGTAATGTTCCTTTTAACATAGAGCAGATAAGTTCAAAAATAACCATTAATCTGAGATGTACTTATGATCTAAATTTTACCAATATTAAAGTACTTGTTAAGTAATATTAGAAAGAGTCTCAAATACTAGTACACTGGTACTGGTGTCCTGTGCTGTTTCAAAACACACATAGTCATATATAGAAAAGTTGTAGAGAATTTATGATCATTTAACCAAGAATATCCTATTAAGATATGTGGATTAATGATCTTACTATGAATATTTTCAGAACTCACAATTAGCCATTATACTTACTAAGTAGAAGTTTTGACCACATTAATTCCCTTCCTGACAGGAAAATGAGTGTTTATAGATTTCAGTAAAAACATCTTAAGTTACCTTATGAGGACACCATAATGAAGGTTTTAAAGTTAAGATCTCATTTTAGTTTTAGAATCTGGTTGCTAGTCAGAAATATTCTTTTGAAAGTTAAATTAATTGTGTATTGATATTAGCAAGTTGAGACATAGTTGAATGAAGAAAATTCTTTAGCAGTAGCTCAGAGTATTGCCCCACTGAAAGTAGCTCTTCTGTTTAATAAGCATTTCTTACATCTTTTGTTACACTACAGCATAAACCACTTGTGTGGTACAAAGAGGTGTGTTACATTTTATTGGATTTTTAATAATATCTATAGTTGATTAATTCAATGGAGTTCATTTAAATCATGCAATTTTAAGACAGAAACTAATCTAATGGCTTTGCAGCAACTTAATAATTTTATAATAAATCTAGGAACTGCATCTTTACAGTGTTTAGTATATAGAATAACGGGGGTATTAATTAGCATCATAGTGGAAGGTTGACTGTTTTAATTCAATAATCATGCTGGTAAAGAAAAAAGAAAATGGACTGGAATGATAGTACAGCAGATATGGCTTTTGCTTTCACATCATTGACATGGGCTGAATCTCTGAAAACCCAAATGGTTATTTGAGCAAGCCAAAAGTAATTTTTGAGTGAAAACCTGGGAGTAGCCCCTGAGCATCCCTGGGAGTGGCTTCAAAGGAAAACAGAAAACCAATATAAGGAAAATAATAAAATGATATTCACAAGTACCAGATATTAAAACATGGATACTTTATAAGGCCATTGTAATTTTTGCATAGTTTACATTCCATTCCCCCTAGATTCATGTACCCTCTGTGTGGAGCCCAACACAAAAGAAATTAAACATTCATATCTACTGTCTTAAGTATATTTAACATTCTCAAATATTTTTATTTTTATTGCATCTGAATATAGTCCTTAACATATTCTTCAAATTCATTGTCAAAATTGTCTAAATTAAGTAGGGCAATACTGTAGTTAATAATATTCATCCTGAGCAAAATTTATCTCTATCTGAAATGAAAAATCTGCTGTTCATACCATTAAATGGAATTGCAAGCTTAGTAAAAGAGTTCTAAAAGAGATAAAATAGGAAATTAAGAGTTACATGTTCAAGAAATGTAAAAATCTATCAAAATGTATTTGCTTTCAAGACTTTGGTTTTGATCTCTACTCTATTTTCCTGCCATCTTTACTATTTTCATGAGATATAATACATGTTTTCAACTAAGTATTTTTCCTCCTGCTTTTTGGTCAATGCTGTGGGCTACTCCTGCCTCAGTGTTTGGGACTCACACCAGGGTGTGCTCAGTGAGACTGTATTATGCCAGTAATCAAACCTATGGCTCCACTTGAAAAATGTTTACTACAGTCCTTTAAGTCATCTATCTGACATTGTTAGTTTTTTTTAATGATACTGTAGGGTTTTTTGTCAGCCACACCCGGTGATGATCAGGGGTTGCTCCTAGCTATGTGCTCAGAAATCGCTCCTGGTTTGGGGGAACCATATGGGATGCCAGGGGATCGAACCATGGACCACCTGAGGCTAGCACATGCAAGGCAGATGCCTTATCCCTTGTGCCACTGCTCTGGTCCCAGATATTATAGTTTTTTTTTTTTTGGTTTTTGGGCCACACCCGGTGATGCTCAGGGGTTACTCCTGGCTATTTGCTCAGAAGTCGCTCCTGGCAGGCACGGGGGACCATATGGGGAACCGGGGGATCGAACCGCGGTCCGTCCTAGATTAGCACAGGCACCTTATCTCCAGCGCCACCACCCGGCCCCGATATTATAGTTTTTAACAAAAAATTAAAGCTATCATATCTCTCATTCCAGGTTCATTAAAATACAGCATGATATGTTTTTCATATCATATGTACAGAGAAGTTTATGTATAAAAATTACTTATTAAATTGTGGAACTGTTTATGCAAGTCCAAAATCTTACAGAAGAGCAGCTGAAGTTCTGGGACACATGCTGGACCTGTTATTCACAAGTAGAATTTATTTTCCATTCCAGGGAAGAACAACTCTGATAAATTCAGTAATGTAATCAGGCTCACCAATATTATCTTAAGATTTCCTTTCTACTTTAAGGTTAGATAAATAAAGCAAACCTAATTCCATATGAACCTTTATTCTCTTATAATCTTACATAAAAGATTAACCGTAGAACAAGTACTCTGCAAAGCAAGGTCCCCTGATTGTGACGTCAGGCTGGGAATTTCTCCATATCCACGCCTGCCCAGTAGGGCCAACTCCTAAGAACTGTGAGTCTTGTCTTTTCTTTGAGTTTCTTTGTCCTTTGCTGTGCTGGACTTCGTGGGAGTGGACCAAACTGGTCCCCAAAAAAGACTCGCTCTCCCAGAAGTCCATCCTAGGGCTGAAACACCCAGGAACATTCCATTAGACTGAAAACCGGCTAGAGCAAGTACTCTGCAAAGCAAGGTCCCCTGATTGTGACGTCAGGCTGGGAATTTCTCCGCATCCA
>PVKC010050102.1:0-10623 GCA_004027635.1 Crocidura indochinensis
ATTTGTTTTTAGTAAACAAACAATATACAAAAGTAAGTAATATTGTCTACAATTATTAAAGGAAAAACTAGTCAATAATAAAAGAGAGACTGTTTGCATAAGCACGTCACAGGAAAATGTAAAGGAGGGGGTCTCAAACTCAACTTACCTGGGGGCCTCAGGAGACAAAGTCGGGGTTATCCTTGATTGCAAAGTCAGTAGTAAGCCTTGAACATTGGGAGGTCTGACCCAAACAACTAAAACAAAACACAACACAACAAAACAAAAATATTCCTCTAGGGCAGGGCCACAAAATGTACAGAGGGCCAAAAATGACCTATGGGCCGCGAATTTGAGACCCCTGATGTAAAGAAAAACTTATATCCTAAACACAAGGTGTCTAAAACCAGAAACATGTACCAAGGAATCAACTACAAGCTCCTGAGATGATAGATTTATGACATACAAGATGAAGAATTCCAACTATGTTCTTCCTTGGAGAAGCAGATGAAGATTCTGAAATTCAATAATTAAGAATCTAGTAGGTGATGGGGAAATCCCCGGGCCATCAGAAAGCCCAATTGTAATCCATAGACATAGATCCTTCGAAGAGACACCAGAATCGTTGTGTAGCAGGTGAAAAGAAGCACCTTTCTTTCTTTGTTGTCTTGCAACAATTTTACAATATTAAGTACAGTGTCCATAGTGAACTTTACTATAATGGTTTGACACTGATGATAAGTTGTATTTCTTAATCTTGCTTTTAGTCTCTGAAGTGAATTCTACTAAATTGAGGTATTCTAAAGGAAAATTTACATAAATGTGCAAATTTTGTTTGCCATCAGAAGCAAAACGTTTTAAGTGGCAGTACTGGTGGAAATTTCCATAAATATGTTTTCTTTGAAATATCCCTTCTACTGTTGCAGCTGTTGCACTGAACTTTGTTGTCATCCCTTAACTCTTCTTCTTTAAAATATTCACAGAAGAATTCCTGTAATGTACATTTATCTGTAGATGTGACAGCCAGAGACAAATGAACATATGTCTCATAAACCTCTGACATTTGGTGGCATGTGAGACACTGCAGTATAAATATGAATTGTCCTTGAAAGAGATAATAATAGATTTGTGAGCCTTTTGGTGTTCTGGAATAAATTCTTCATAATTTTCATTTTCCATAAGATGTATATTTTATTTGTCATTAGATTTACAGTAAGCAAATCCTGATGTAGTCCCTCTCTTAGAAACATCAGTAGAGTCTGTGGATCCTGCTGATTGTGTCCAGCAAACTGGTCATTAAGTAAACCAATTGTTACTTTAAAGCTTTCAAGGTTAATATATCTATGAAATCCATTTCCCATGGTTATGATGAGCTGACCAAATTATTCGGCTAATTTACCTTCATGCCCCATTGGATTTTTCCTCTTAATATCCTTTTTATAATGATCTTGATGAAAATACTGAGTCAAGTTTGAAATATTATACAGGCATTGCAATATTGAGTTCATGCAGCTAGAGTTCCTATATTTTGGAGTCCAGTTAAGATAGGTTCCTGTCTTTCCTTTTGCATCTCCGAGTGTAATGGTTTATCACTACTGTCAGTCTCACTCAATGTTTGATATGTGACAGCTAAATCCTTGTTCCTGCCCCAGAGACTTCAACAATATTACTGTTGTTAGTGTCTTGAGTAGACTGTATTTGATCTGAAGGGGAGTTTATAGTCTGAACCTGAACATTTGTGCTAGCCCGATTTCTAACAAGGTGTAATAAAACCCAAAATGTCTTGGGAGGGTTGTCATTTGTGGAAACATAGGCATAACCCCTTCCTCTCAAGAGAAGATATTCAGCTATCCATATTTTATCCCCCTTGATCCAAATAGGTTTATGGGTTGTTTTTTGCCTCTGAATATCTTCTTTAAAATGTCTTTCCACTGCAGTGTAACTTTACGCGCGGGATACGTTTAATTAATTTAGTGTGATAAGAGTCAAAGAAAGCAAATTCTTTGGTGGTAAGCCTCTTTTTCTATTTTTTTGTAATTGAGTTTTTAAGGTTCTTTGAGTCCTTTCTACATAAAGGCCTGTCTCGTACAATTGTAAGGAATTCCCTTCAGATATCTTATTTGCCATTCTTTACAAAAAAATTTAAAAATTGTACTAACGGGGCCTGGGAGATAGCATGGAGGTAAGGCATTTGCCTTTCATGCAAAAGGTCATCAGTTCGAATCCCGGTGCCCCATATGGTCCCCCGTGCCTGCCAGGAGCAATTTCTGAGCATGAAGCCAGGAGTAACCCCTGAGCACTGCCGGGTGTGACCCAAAAAACCAAAAAAAAATAAATAAATAAAAAAATTAAAAAAAAATTGTACTAACATAGGCTGGCCCATTATCAGTTTTTATAGAAAATGAAATACCCATCACAAAAAACATTGATAAAGAAAACTAAAAACAGCCTTAGACTTTTGAGACAACATAGGAATTGCTCACATAAACCGAGAATAAGTGTCCACCACAACATATAGATAAGGTTGTCATGGAAATAAATCTGTTTGAGTTATATCCATTTGCCAATGTTAGTTAGACTGTTAGCCTCTTGGGTCTGCTCCTGCTATGTGAGTCTTTTTTGTTAACAATGCACATATGTTGCAGTTTTCTACAATTTCTCTAGCTTGCTTCCATGGAATTTGGTAATTCACATGTAAATGGAGAGCATTTGTGTGTAGGGCTGAATGTTCCTCTAAAGGTGACTTAAATATTGGGATTGCCAGCAAGAATTATTGTCTGTGGGCTTTACTCCTAATTTCGAAGGGCCTGGGGGGGAGGCCCTGTGGGCATTTCCCTGCATCATATATGTGTGACCTTGAGGAGCTGAATTTAAAAGAAGTCAGCAATGTCTCCTGACGTGCCCCATTTTTCTACAATGGTAGCAGTTGATTTGTCTCCTGGGAATTGTCTTGACACCTCTTCCTCTCAGGTTATTATCAATGAGGTTTCCAGTTTTGCAATTTTTCACCCAGTGTTTGCCTTTTCTGCAATTTGGATAAAGCCCTGGTTTTTGGAAAGTGCTTTGTCCCCAGGGGGGAGAAAGGCAACATTACCTTGGTAACCATAAGGGTCTATACCGAGTTCAAGTGTGATGATTTTTGAGGTACGTCATAATTATTTCTACAGGCATACAGAAAATCATTCGAATCTGCCTTTTCCCATAAAGAAGACAATACTAATTTGCAGGCAGAATTCGCATTATAATAAGCCAAACGTTTTTTTCTAAGAATTTTCTCACCTCCTCATTCTTGATTTGTATTTTCAGAGCATCTTTAAGCTCACCCACAAATTCTGCATACAGCTCATGGGGGCCTTGGGTAATTTTAAAAAACGTTCCTTCACCAGTGCTGTTAGTATCCATTTTTCCCATGCACTCAATGCAATATCTTTAATTATATTTAAGATGTCCTTAGGTAAAGTAGCTTGTGCCTGAACATCTGCATATTGATTTTATTCCATCAATAATTCATACGAGAGAATGATCCCTGCCACTCCTTTTTTTGTTTCATCTGTGTATATAATTTGGAATTTACGACTTCTGCATAGAATATTTCCCATTAGGTTCACTGTTTAGATGGTAGGCATATGTCAGCAATTTTTTAAAAAAATTATACACAGTCCAAAGGGATTTCTGATACGAAATTCTTAGTATTTCCAAACATATGGAGATGTTGGGCCAAAGTCTTTACATGCTTTCTTAAACTGATCTCTGTCTTCCATTTCAAGGGGTTCATAGTTTGAAACATTTACTACATGTAACAGGACTTAGTTTCGACTAGCAGAATTACTCTAAATAGAGTTCTGAGACCTGAAATGTGGAGCACAAGCATGTGATTTATCATCTTATGTGATTCATTGTCTGAGTCAGCACTGTTAGGTGATTCAAATCTGTGAACAGAATCAGGATTTACTGTGGACTTAGTACAAGATGTTGGTCATTAGTTTTAGGATTTGGATTTGGATGGCGTGTTTCTAAATTATTTTTCTGAGTTTTTTTATTTGTTAAAATAATGCCTACATTTTTTTATGGTGGTGCTGGATTTGTCAGTCTGCACTTTGGTCTAGATTTTTGTCAGATAGATTTTCTTATTATCCATACTGGTTTTAGCCTCACTATTTCTACACTTTCCATTTCCTAAATTGGTTGTATTTAGCCAGCCAATAACATGCTCACCATAACAATATTAGGCAACACAGAAATTCCACAAACTATGACGGATGGAGACAATACAGGAGGGGCAAATATTGGAGTATAAATTTTTGTTTGAAATATAGACCACAACCATAGCAATTTTTCCTATTGCCAAACAATTTGCTTTTAAATAATATGGAACAATCCACTTGACAAATGCAGAACCAATGTGTTTGAAACAAGGCGGCACCATCAATGTGACTAACCAAAAAAACTATCCAAGGGTTTCAAGAAAAATTTTCTAATAAAGCATTACACTTACAGTTATTGAGGGTCCAGGTTTAGCTTGTTCATGTACCATGTGTTGCCCCATCTTTGGTGTCCCATTTACTCCTTTATATTTTATTTGAGTATCCTCAAAGAGCTCATAGAATGAGAAATTGATTTCAATCCCCATTTCCCCTTTTGGGAGCAGATCTTGGTAATATTTAATCCGCAGCAAATAATCCACACAGACAGGAGGGGTAAAAGGTTGGGTGAAGAGAGTCCTTTGTCAGCATGCTGCTAGCTCCAAAAAACACCGGAACCACCCAGCAAACTCTCCCAAAAGACCCTGAACACCTCGCTCTCAAACTATTTATTCAGCTCTCAACAGCGCCCCCACCTGGAAGGTTAAGATGGAACAACAGGGAAAGAATAATCTTATGGAAATGTTTTTATATACAACACTCTAGCACCAATTTTGATACGAAATCCTGACAGCAAGGAAATAATAACAACTTGATCTAAGTGGCTGCAATAGTGGTACAGCTATAAGGTGTTTGCCTTGCATGCATCTGATCTAGGATGGACTGTGGTTTAATAGAGCTCACAGCCAAGAATAACCTCTGAGTGTCACAGGGTATGCCCCCAAAACCAAAAAGACAAATCAAACAAAAAAACCTTTGATCTAAGAGCAGGTTACCCTATCTCATCACATAACTGTAAGATAAAATCAGAAGACACATTGCCTTTGATTTGTGCAAAAACCAAGATTGCTACTAAAGGCTGACTTTGACAACCATGACTATGCAAAACTTATCCTGGAACAAATAAGAAAGACCCTAGCCTAGGCTTCAGCCTAGGATTTGTGAAATAACCATGATCTCTAATTCCAGAGGTCTGACTTTGACAACTACGACTAAGCAGAACTTCTGGAAACATAATGAAAGACTCTATCCTAGCCTTCATTCTATGACCTGTACAAATACTAGGATCTATAATTTCAGAGGTCTGATATTATCATCCACAATTGAGCAGAAGTTTCCTGCACCATAAAAAGACCTTGGGGGTGTGAAAATGAGCGTGTACAGAGCCTGTAGATATTCCCATGAGAGTATGTTTCAAGGGCAAAAAATTTTGTATCTCTTAAGCCAAGGGAATTCCCTTTCTAATTTCCTAGTATTTACTGTTATGTATGCATAAAAAAGGCACAAAACCTTGCCACATCAGCCCTCCTTTTTTTCCCATTCTCGTGTTTATTAAATTGTTGTCTTTGTTGTTGTGGTG
Source organism: Crocidura indochinensis (assembly GCA_004027635.1). Lineage (NCBI taxonomy): Eukaryota > Metazoa > Chordata > Mammalia > Eulipotyphla > Soricidae > Crocidura > Crocidura indochinensis. The sequence continues at coordinate 5,701 of PVKC010050102.1, forward strand.
CTTTTTGTAGTTTCTGGTTTTGGTTTCTTTATTCACTGTGTTGAGTATTTTCATTTTTTGTTATTATTGTTTGGAGGCATATTCACTCAATAACCCCTCCTATTGTTGCTCAGAGAACCATATAGGAAAAGTGGGGCAAAACTTGGTGCAGATATGTGCATGGAAAACACCTTATGCACTGTACTATCTCTATGTGCCATTTTCAAAGAATTTTCTAAAGAGGAACAAATAAAACAAGTAATAGCTACAACACAATAAACCTTGTGAAGAAGAAAATATTTTTACCTGAATAAGTAAAATAGTTTTATGTTTTTTAACAATTCTAAATAATTTTACCATTCATTTAATGCTACTGAATAATTGCAGATTGATATACATTAGTCACGGTCTCCCTTGATTTTTCATGTACTAACAGGGATGAAGAGAGATTAATTTATCTAGAGAGAGAGAAATATGTTGCTTACCTTTTTCCAATTGACCCAGCAATAATTCCTTGTATTACATATTTTCCTGATTTTCACCAGCACCAGAGACATCCCTGTACATAGGTCCAAGAATGCATTCTTAGCATCATGGGTTTATATTCAAAACAAAAATTAGTATACCTTTTGTGTTGTAGTCTTTGGATGTATCAAGTCAGTTGATAGATAGTAGTGTTCTCAATTTAGGGAGAATTTTGCATTCCTTATCCAGATAACCTTGAAAAAATTAATCTGACTCTCTTTGCTTTAAGTTTCACATCAGTAAAATAAGGATGGTTATAGAATTTTTCCTAGGTTGTTGTAAAGATAAAAGGTTTAAATTAACATATAGAAAAGACTAGCACAAAGCTTACTATAATCATGCTTTGATCACTCAATATATTTAGGGTGATAAAATATATTTTGTCAGAAAAATTAACCCTCTTAAAAGAGTTATCTGAGTATATAGCTCAAAACAAATAAATAGCTTCATATAATGGTTTTTATTAAATGTGATAAAATTGTGCTATTTAGTTGTGAATCGGAATGTTGTTTGAAAAATATTTGTCAAAGTATGTGTCATAAGAACCAGAATTGATTCATTTTAGACAGAGTTCTTCAAGAACACCAAGGATACCAACTACAGAACATGAATTAAAATGACACTGAAGAAGCAGAACTGCTAGAACTACAAAGAAAGCCTTCATCATAAATCCCATTCCTTGAGCTAGACAGTCACCAAGATCTCTATATACAGAGGTCTGATTTTACCATCCATGATGAAGCAGAAGTCTTCCATATACCACAAAAGCACCGAGGAAAGAGTAAATGATCATGTAAGGAGTCTATAGTTAATCCCATGACAGTATCTTTCAGGGGTGAAGAAACCCTGTATCTTCTAGGCCAAGGGAATTCCCTCTAAATATCCCCAATAGTTAACTGTGCCTATGCAGGGGGAAAAAGAAAAAATAGCAGAAAATAATCACTTTTCCACATATATATTTATTGATTGATCGATTGTTTTTTTGATGTCCTTATTTTGGCGTAGATATTGAAGTTGATGTTTCCTTTTTTATTTTATATTACCTTATCATTCTCTTTCTTTTTGCACTCCAGCATGATTTGATTTCAGAACCGAGAATTTTGTGTGGTTCTTGACTTTATTGCTGTAGTGCTCACTCGATATTTAATTTGACATTTCTTTTTGTATTTTAATGGTGTTTCAATTAGCTTTTTCATGTCCTCTCTCAAACTGAGTTTGATATCCTCTAGAAGGACTCCGCCCATTTTCAACATATGTTAATTTCTTTTAATTTTTTTCTTATTTTGTACCCCATTCTATTTCTTTTCTTCCCTCAAACAAAACCACATAACTTGATTTATCTAGCTCCACCTCTTAAATAGAAGGAGAAACAAGGGAGGGCAGCAGGACCAAACAGATATATGATCATTGATAGCAAGCTTGACAAAGAGGGGACCACCTACTCTAGCAGTCTGAGGGGTGATGCTGGGGGATATGGGTTGCAGAAAAGGAATGGGGAAGGGGGGAGGACAAATTTGTTGGTGGGTATTCCCCTGATTTAATGTTAATATGTACCTAAAATACTACTGTGAAATATATGTAAGCCACTATGATCAAAATAAAAATGAAAAAAAAAAACATTTTAAGTCATTTCTCATGAATCACACTAGTAAATGTTGGTTTTGGTAGCCTGTTAATTTTATAAAATGAAATAGAAGAAATTGGTGTGATTAAAATTCAGCACAAATGCTTAAATCAAATCTAGCTTTTGTAAGTATACCTAATATTACTGATTTCTTAAGTTGCAAATGAAACAGGAACATGAGAATTTATTTGAGCATCTACTTATATGATTACATATGAAGGCAGACTATTGCTAATGTTATATCATTCACTTAAATTATTATATATTATAAAATCAAGCATAAATACTTAAAATAGACTACATTAGTAATAATGCAGGGACAAAGTCAGATAGAAAATAAGGCAGTAAATTCTGTCCTTTGGTATATAATACTGAAGATTGTATAATCTTATTTGCAGAAAATTATGAAGCTAAGAAAATAGTAACATATATCATGAAATAATTAAATGTTATGTATTGTCCTACCACTGATTGGGGAATACCAGATTTGTCCTTATGAAGCAAGAAAAGAATGCTAACTACTTCTTTAGGCAGAGCAGTATTTATAATGATGTCTCATAGAGTTAAAATCCCTTGAGAATAAGTGTTATATATTTTAATAAATATTCAATATAATTAGTACTATGTCTTAGATAAGTATATATTTTAATTAATAGTATGATATATGAAAGATTTTGCTAAGTTTTTAACTTGGTTCACTTTCTCTGAATATGTAATCTGTCATTTCTTTATTAAATATGCAAACCTGACAGAACCTAAGTATATAAAATATTAAAAAAATTGACATTATCTTTTAAAAGTGACAAAATTTAGGACCAAAGAGATAGTAGAGAGTTTAAGAAGCATTTCTTAGATGCAGCAAACTTCTATTCAATCAATGTCAATATATATGGTCTCCAAGAATGTTCCTAGACTGCAAAATTAAAATTAATTCTGTGAAAATATAAACAAAAATAAAATCTCAAAGTTGATTATTGTCCAATTTTTAAATCAGTTTTGTGAATGCAAGACTGCTCTCTCATAGGCAAAAAAAATCCAAAAGTTGTATGTAAATTTCAGAGGTTATTTGTTACTTATAGGTCCTGGATAAGATATCTAATCATGAAACTGTAGGACTTATGCTATTGCACATACATATCAAATCATGCTTACCTCTATCAGAAAAAAAAATTTACCTTCAATTTAGCCAAGTCTTAGGAGAAAACTCTACTCATGCTTTTATTAAGTAATAAAAAATGGTGTACAAGTGTTGGGTTACAAAGTTGCTAAACCCGCGGCTGATATATTCAGCCATGAGCTGTGGGGGAGGCCTTGGCAATAATCGTCCGCAATAAATGATTCACACAAAGAGGTTTGGGGGTCCAAAAGTTTGGCCAAAAGAGCCTAATTCTCCCTGGCTCGATCTCTCTCTCCTCTCTGTCTGTCTTTGTCTCTTTCTCTGTCTCCCTGTCTCTGTCTTCTCTTCTTTACCTATCTCTGCTCTTCTTTCTTAATCTTCTGACTTCTGTCCCTGTCTCTACACTCTCTCTTCTTCTCCCTTAATCTCTCTCTCTTTCTGTCTCAGCTCTTCTTCTCGATACGTCTCCCTTTCTCTCCTAATCTCTCTTTCTCCCTGCCAGGCCCTTCTCTCTCTTTCTCCCAGTCTCCCCCAGTCTCCCTTTTCTCTCTCTTTTTGCCAGGGGCTCTTCAGTCTATCCCCTCCCCCTTTTATCCTCTCTGTCACTCTCCAACTGTCACTGTCCAACTGTCTCCTTTGGCCTCCCCTTCAAAGCTTCTTTATTTATTAATACCAAATAAATACAATACATAAAATAAATATAAAATACTCTACATACAAGATCATAAAATTGAGAGTTCACTAAGATGATGATTAAAATAAAAAGAATTAAGTTTTCATAGTAATACGTAATGTCTGACGTTAAAACATGTATCGAATCAAAGTGAATAAAAGTTATACTGTATAGAAGAAAATAATTTTGGGTTTTTTTTGGGGGGTCACGCCCAGCAGCCCTCAGCACTCCTGGCTCCACTCTTAGAAATCGCCCCTGGCAGGCTCGGAATACCATATGGAATGTTGGGATTCGAATCACCATCCTTCTACATGAAAGGCAAACTCGAAACCATAGGCATATAGAATAACACATAGGTAAATTACTCAATGACATTGAGAATAAAGGCATCGTCAAAGAGAAAACATCACCCTTCAAACAAGTGGAAACAGAGATAAATAGATGGGATTATATATTACGCTGAGAAGCTTCTGAACCTCAAGGAATACAAATGGCTAGGATACAAAGGTCACCACAGAATGGTTGAAACTATTCTCTATACCCATCGGATTAGGAGCTACTATCTAAGATATACAAGTTACTGACAGAATTTAACAAGAAAAAATCTAACCCCACCAAAAAAAGGAAAGGAGAAATGAAAAGACCGTTACTCAAAGAAGAAATACAAATGGCCAAAAGACACATGAAAAAATTATAAACATCATTAATCATCAGGAACATGCAAATCAAAACAAAAATGAGGTACCATCTCAAGCCACAGAGACAGGTATACATCTCAAAGAACAAGATCCGTGCTGGTAGAGATGTGTAGAGAAAGGAACTTTCATTCACTGCTGCATAGAATGTCATCTAGTCCAGCCTTTGTGGAAAACATTCTAGAAGTTTTTCAAAATCCTGGAAAGTGAGCTTTCATATGAACCAGCTATTCCACTCCTAGGAATATATCTTAGGAACACAAATACACACTACAAAATGCCTTCTGCACAACTATATTAATTTCAGTGC
>PVKC010050103.1:0-10628 GCA_004027635.1 Crocidura indochinensis
AAAGGAGACCAGGGTCCTGGCTAGTCCACACGGGGCTGGCCCCAGCCCATCCTGCAGAGCAGTTTACAAAGGTCCTAGAGCTTCTCTTGACTTTGCTGGATTGAAGCCCCTGGGCAGTTTTCCCGCCTCTGGCCCTTAGACTGGAACCCCTTGGGCCGTTCAGTTGGGCAAAGGGCAGCTGAGTTGCCTGCACCAGGGGTTAGGGGGTGCTGAGACCGAAAGAAGGGAGGTCCTGGAGGGAATCGGTTTGGGTTTGGTTTTTATTTCCCGAAAATGAAGCGTTGTCGTCCTCCAGTGGCCACAGTGAGAAACAGCAACACAGAATAGCAACACAACAACACGACCCAGTGAATAGAAGGATCAAAAGCCCCTGGGCCTGGGGCCGGAGAGATAGCATGGAGGTAAGGCGTTTGCCTTGCATACAGAAGGACGGTGGTTCGAATCCTAGCATCCCATATGGTCCCCCAGCCAGGAGCAATTTCTGAGTGCTGCTGGGTGTGACCCAAAAACAAAACAAAAAAACCAAACGACATCAACAGCATTCAGCTCCCTGAGCCCAAATCTGCTCCTGCCTGCTCTGAGGGGGGTCTCCAAAGTGGGGAGTAGTCTCCGAGCAACATCAGGTGTGATTAAAAGAAACAACACACACACACACACACACACACACACACACACACACTAGGACCTGGGGAGGTGTCCATGGAGGGCAGCTTTATAAAAGTTACAGAACTCTGTCTTAGATTGGTCGTGCCCTCCACTTCACCCCCCATTTCCCCAAACCCTTTTGTAGTAGGTTGGAAGGTGGAATGGGCCGGGCTCTGCAAGTAGCTGGCAAGCGCCCATCAAGCATCATGCTGAACTTCGAAGACAGGGTTGGCGCGCCTTCTGGTGGACAGCCGGTGCGGGTGCAGGGCCTTTCCACAGGGAAACGCCGACTTTGGGGAGGGGGCCTGCGGTGGATTTGGGTGCCACCCCCTGCCATGCCTACTCTTGCCTCTGAGCCATGCATCGCTCCTAGCAGGAGCGATAATCCTAGTAGGTGATGCTGGGGAACAAGCGCATATTTCTATCATTATAAATGGGCACCAGATTGTCTTGATGGAATGCTTCATGATTTATTCATCCTTCTGCAACTGAGAAAAGTGTTGATTATATGCAAATTCTCCCAATTAGTAACATGTTCAAGCCTTCTTTTGTTTCCTCTCATTTTGATTCGGTTCTGTAAAAATCAAGTCCTTTAAGAGGAAGGGTGAGGCTAAAAATATGCAGGTGGGGGAAGTGACAAAGATTTGGAATACAGACTTTACTTGCAAGAGACTCGGCTCCAGCCCTGGCATTGCACTCAGCATCCTCTCATCTCAAAGCAGAGGGTCAGGCCAGCCCTCCTGTGCCCACACATACCCTCCTGCTTGTGTGAATCTGAAAACTATCTCTGTGCTTTTGTATCTACAGACCACCAAACGGCACCATTGTCTGGGAAATTGCCCACGTGGCCCAGGTCATCTTTGTGATCTGGCTGGAAGCTCCCACCTCGGAATTGGAGCCTATAAGCCATGAACATATCATCTTCCTTGTGCAGTGAGCATAGGTCTCTGCTGCTGCTGCTTATAGACTGGTTTGATTCCTTCCAGGGTGAATTCTGGTGCACTTCTCCTCAGGGTCCCCCTAGTGTCTTGGAGAAACAGTAATGTCTGCCCCTCATCCCATCAGACCTGACAAGATCCCATTATCATGCAGGGTGATAACAAAAATCCCACTGTCCTGTGAGAACCTACACATGTTCTTTTTTTTGTTGCTGTTTTGTTTTGTTTTTGTTATGGGCCTACACCCAGGGCTACTCAGGGCTGACTCGTAGCTCTGTACTCGGGAATTACTCCTGGTGGTGCTGGAGGATCAAAGCAATCTCCCAGAGTTGAGAGCATACTTGGTCGTTTTTTTTGGGGGGGGGGGGCATGCCCTACAATGCTCAGGGCTAACTCCTGCTCTGTGCTCAAGGGTCACTCATGGGTATCCAAACCTGGATCTGCTGTGTGCAAGACAAATGCCCTACCCACTGCCCCATCTCTCCGACTCTTGAGAGTATATGCTTTGAACATAAGAAATTTATTTGGATCTCACACAGCATGTGATCTTCTTAATACTGCCAGGCCTGAAGGAACCCTCACCCTAAGTAATGGTGATCACAATAAAATCAGTGACTGTGTGTCTTCCGGGAAGATACTCCAGGTCCAAATATCTGCACTAGCTGTTTCCCATCTGTCAAAGGTGACTCGGGATGTGGCTTCTCAGCCCCAAAGAATCCAAGTTTGTCCATCGACCTTCTCGCCTCCATCACCATAGGCAAGAGCCCCAATGTGACCCCTGTGATACATAATAGCCCATTAAAACACTCTGGGGGTAGGTGAGCAGGAGTTGGGCAAGCTGTCTTCACACCCCCTGTCCCCCTTTCCCTTGCCCTGGTCCTGCCCACTGGTCTCACTTCCTGTTGGTCAGACCATTGTGGCTGGGCAGTACCTGGGGCTGAAGACAGGAGGGCACATGCTTATCTCAAGGCAGAGCATGTTCTAGTTCGCATGAAGTCGAACTGGGAATTGCTTCCAGCAGCACCTCCTTTGATCCCCAGGGTTGAGTTGGGTGGCATTAGCCAGCCTTGAGGGATTTCAGCTACCTCAGTGATAGAGGCTGAGTGAAAAGGTACAAACCAACTACAATGAGGATAGAAAGTCATATCCCATCCAGCTGGGAACGTTTTTAGGTGGAACAGCCCTTGTTCCTGGAACTGTCTGGATTTAATTCCCAACACTGCCTCTCTGCTTATTTGTCTATTTAAATCACACCTGGTGGTGTTCTGGGCTTACTCCTGACTCTGTGCTCAGGGATCACTCTTGGTGGGGCTCAGGAGACCATCTGGGGTTCTGGCAGCCAAGCCCAGAACAGCCACATAGCAAGTGCCCTGCTTTCTGTACTCTGCTCCATCTGTCTCTGCTTTCTCCAGGAGGCTGCTTGGTCCCTCTTTGAGACCTGGCAGGATTCTCTGGTTTCAACCAAGATTTGTTAATCTGAGGTATGTGACTTTGATGCTCTCTGTCTCCTCACTTATTTGGATTCACGATGTAAGAAAAGACCAGTGACATTTCAAGGTCATTGAAAGTATCTTCAGTGGACTTCTCCCAGATCAGCATTCTGGGGTTTTTCTGAAAAGTGCTAGGGGGTGAACTCAGGGCCCCTACAATGTGTGTGTTCAGCCCTTCAATCCTCTGAACCCTCACCCTGGTCTTCGAAGAAATCCTGGAGTTTAAAAGTCCAGGGTCTGATCTTCATTGTCAAGCTGTAGAGTAGATGGAGCTAGGTGCTCGTCCCAGATGCCCAGCAGATGGCGCGAGAGGCCTCTAGTGTGAGCATTGCTGGGCTGAACTTTGGGCATCTGCTAGGGTACCTGGAGGCATCCTTAGCCCCCAGAGTTTGTGAGTCCCCTCAATTCCTTGGGCCCTGAGCGCCCCAACAGTTTCTGGCACTACGAGAATAAAGGAAGGACAGCGGTCTCTGGGAGAAAAGCTTGTATGAAGAGCTTGTTTTCCCTTCTTTGGCAAAAACACCCAGCAGGGGATTAGATGCAATGTGGGTCTTCTACTTCTTCAGAGATCTTTGCTCTGCTTTCCCTAGCGGCTTCCCAGTTCCATGCTCCTGCCATCAGTGTGCTGGCGTGCCTGAAATTTCCCTCCCAAGACTGGGGTCTCTTTTTTCTGCTAATAGCCATTCTACCAGGCATGTTGTTTGAATTCACACACCCCTGATAATGAGCCACGAACTGCATCTTCTCAGAAATCCATGAGCCATTTGCAGGTCTTTGGAGAAATGCCCAGGCATGGTTTTCACCTGCTTTTGAATGGTATTTTTTGGGGGGGGGGCACGCCCGGTTATGCTCAGGGTTACTCCTGGCTATTGGCTCAGAAGTCGCTCCTGGCAGGCACGGGGGACCATATGGGGAACCGGGGGATGGAACCGCGGTCCATCCTAGGTTAGTGTAGGCAAGGCAGGCACCTTACCTCCAGCGCCACCGCCCGGCCCCCGGTATTATTTATTTTACGATTGAATCCTAGGAACTCCTCATCTGGTTTTGGGTTATTTTAAGGATTTTGGGGGTGGAGCATCTGACTGCTCAGGGCTTATTCCTGGCTCTGCACTCAGTGATCCCTTCTGGCAGGGCTCAAGGGAACACAAGAGGTACTGAAGATCAAACCCTCCTTGGCCGAACCATATGAGCCCTGCTTGGCCACGTGCAAGGCCAGCATCCTACGGCTGTATTGTGGGCCCAGTCTTAGATCTGTTTGATTTGAGTCTAATCCTTTATCAGTCATATAGTTTGCAGATTCTCCTGTTCTGTGCTACTGGCACAGCAGAGCCATGTATAGTAGTGTTCAGGGGTCCATGTGGAACAAGGGATCAATCCTGGGCTCTTATGCAAGCCAGTCATGCATGCTTACCTAGTGAGCCCCATCCTGGTCACCGAATCTTAAAGTTTGACAGGAGAACTTTGCAGAGAAAACTAAGAAGATGAGAAACAGCGCATGTACTAGGTCTGAGTTTGGGGAATGAAAAAGAGGCTTCAGAGCCACACATTTTGCCTTCCTCCACTTGGTTTCTAGGCCCCAGAGAAAGAACAAATAAAGAGATGGAACCTGGAGATTCTGCACTTCCCTGCCTGCCTGTGCTCCTTCCTGCCTGTTACTTGTGGTCCCCTGAGGACCTGGCATGGGTGACTCCCTTACCCCTATCTCCGTTGCCATGGAGGTGCCCCAACATCCTCCTCAATATTTGGGCAACAGAGGCTGGAAAGATGCCTCCTGCTTCCCGCACCCAGGCCCGGACATGTTGGGGTGTGTTCTGGGGAATTCTGGGGTTTAGCCTGACACTCCAGAAAGGAACCATCAATGCCACTGCCTCGGGGACCCAACACCCTTCTTCTGAGCCTCTCTTCCATTGTCCTACCAAAGAATAGCCGCAAGTTCCAACTACAAATGGGGAAACTGAGGCTCAGAGAGTAAAACGAGAGAATTCAGTCCCGCTGCTCCAGTCCTTCTCGCACATCCCCTGCACTCGGGGCATTTTTGTTTTGTTCTTCTGTTCCTCAGGTAACCTGGGTTCCTGGACTTTCCCCGCTCACTACCCAGAAGCCAAAATTTAAAACTAAACTCCTGCAAGTTAGAAGCTGAGCCTGCTAGCGGGGAGGTTAACAACCAGCCATAGGGGTGCCTGCGCCCAAATTTGGGGATCCCAGGAGGGGATAACCCACACCTTCTGAGGACAGTTCCTGCCTCAATTCTGCCAATGCCTGAGGTGGTCGCAGGTCTTTGAGAGCTGAGCTGCCTCTTGGGATGATTGCCCTTTTTATCACTTGTTTGTTTGTTTGTTTGTTTGCCCCCATCCCCATCATGTTCAGGACTTACTCCTGGCTCTGCACTCAGAACTCACTTCCAGTAGGGCTCAAGTAACCCTCTGAATAGCTGGGGATCGAGTCCCAGTCAGCCATGGACCAGGCTCACACCTTCCCAATATTTTTCCACTCTAGGGTGGACTTCGTATCTCTCTGGGTCGTACCCAGCTACAAGTAGTAGTTCTTCATTCATCTCTAGTTGTTTCAAAGTTTTTTTCATCATTCTAAATATCAGGATTAAACCCAGGTCTTAGGAACTGGAGAGGTAGGGCATTAGCCTTGCATTCAGAAGGGTGGTGGTTCGAATCCCAGCATCCTATATGATCCCTAAGCAGGCCAGGAGCGATTTCTGAGTGTAGAGCCAGGAGTAACCCCTGAGCACTGCTGGGTGTGACCCAAAAACCAAATGAATAAATAAATAAATCTGGAGGGGCCAGAGAGATAGCACGTTTGCCTTGCATGTGGCAGACCCAGAACGGACCCGGATTTGAATCCTGACATCCCATATGGTCTCCCGGGCTCTCCAGGAGAGATTTCTGAGCATAGAGCCAAGAGTAACCCCTGAGAGCTGCTGGGTGTGACCCAAAAAATAAAAATAGATAAATAAATAAACCCAGGTCTCCAACTTGCAAAGCAAGCCCCTCACCCCGCTCTACTATGGTTTACTATGGTCCGTCCCCGGGATTCTCCTTGTCGTCCTGCCACTGGCCCAGACAGCACCCCATCCTTAGGTGCCAGCATTGTACCACTGCACTCAGTAGACTGGGTTCCAACCAGGACTGGGCTCTGTAATCCTTCCTTGAAATTTTTATTTCAAACAGTTTACTTTATTTTTGGTTTTGGTCATACCCAATGCTCAGGGGTTATACCTAGCTCTGTACTCAGGAATTACTCTTGGCCATGTGAAAGGAATGCTGAAGATCAAATCCAGGTTGGCCATATGCAAGGCAAATGCCCTACCTGGATTGACTTTCAGGCTGAGTCAGGGAAAGCTGCTTGGAGGAGGCAGTTGAAATAGGAGTAGGTGGGAGAGGGGCTGAAGGCAAGAGTGGAAGAGGAAGAAGGAAGGACATCTATGGTAAAATTCTTCAAGAATAGCAGGGGGGTGGGGCAGGGAGATAGCATGGAGGTAGGGCATTTTGCCTTGCATGCAGAAGGTTGGTGGTTCGAATCCCGGCATCCCATATGGTCCCCTGAACACTGTAGAACCAGGAGTAACCCCTGAGCACTGCCGGGTGTGACCCCCCCCAAAAAAATAAAGAACAGGGCCAGGAGAGATAGCACAGTGGTGTTTGCCTTGCAAGCAGCCGATCCAGGACCAAAGGTGGCTGGTTCAAATCCCGGTGTCCCATATGGTCCCCCGTGCCTGCCAGGAACTATTTCTGAGCAGACAGCCAGGAGTAACCCCTGAGCACTACCGGGTGTGGCCCAAAAACCAAAAAAAAAAAAAAAAAAAAAAAAAAAGAACAGCAAGGGAGTTCCTGTAACTTGGGGCAGAAGTATGGGAGAAAGTGGGGAATAGTTGGAGAAAGGTCCTTGAAGGGGATGATGTACCACACATGTGTGCTATGGGCAGAGAAGACCCTGAGATTTCAGTTTTATGTATACAACCCAGAACAGGTCCCTTGCCCCCTGCCCCAGGGCTGGTGCCTGACACGGGGTAAAGGGAGCACACGAGCTGTGCATAGAACACCAGTGGCATCGCTGTCCTTAGCAATGTGGACGGACCTCATACGCCTGGACCCTCCCTCCCCGTGACCTGGGAACTCCCAAGGCGGGACCAGGTTGTGTGGGGCCGGGGACAGGCTCAGCTGGTCTGGGCGTGCAGGCAGCTGGGAGGCTGGTTCCCAGCATTCATGGGGTGACGGGGCCAAGTACACACTGCTGTGGGGGTGGGGAGAAGGTGGGGATGGGACAGGAAAGGCCAGGTGAGAGCCCAGGTGACCTACCAGTGCCAGCCATGCCCTCTCCTCCTCCTCACCCCTCATGGCCACTCCAGCCTGGGCCTTTGCATACCTGCTGTTTCGGCCCCTTTTTGGCCTTGTTTTTGGGGGGCCAAACTCAGTGGTGCTCAGAGGCTACTCCTGAGAGTTGTTCCAGGGGTATTGAGCTTAGGGGGCATGGAGTGCCAAGGACTAAACCCAGGGAGCCTACATGTGAAGCTTGTGTTCAGCTCTGGCCCAAGACCATTCTTTTTTTTTTTTTTTTTTGGTTTTTGGGTCACACCCGACAATGCTCAAGGGTTGCTCCTGGCTCCATGCTCAGAAATTGCTCCTGGCAGGCACGGGGGACCATATGGGGCACCGGGATTTGAACCGATGACCTTTTGCATGAAAGGCAAACGCCTTACCTCCATGCTATCTCCTGGGCCCCCAAGATCATTCTTTCATGTCACCTTTCACACAGCATCCCCAAGAGCTGTTCCACAACTCTCACAGGCTCACTTATCTGAAAGACCTTTCAGCTAGGTTTTTCTTTTTCTTGTTCTTTCTTTTTTTGGAGGGAGGGGTCACAGCAGGCAGCGCTCAGGGGTTCCTCCTGGCTCTACGCTCAGAAATTGCTCCTGGCAGGCTCTGGGGACCATATGGGAAGCCGGGTTGTGCATGCAAGGCAAATGCCTTACCTCCATGCTATCTCTCATGCCCCTTTTCTTGTTCTTATAAAAACAAAAACACCAAGGCTAGAGAGATAGTACAGCAGGGAGGGCCGTTGCCTTATATGTGTCTGACCCAGGTTTGATCCCCAACATCCCATATGTTCCCTGAGCACCTCCAGGAGTGATCTCTGAGTAAGCCCTGAGCATCACTGTGTGTGACTCCAAACTCCTTCCCCCCCCCACCCCAAAAAAAAAACCCACAAGCTATATTGGGGGCCAGGGGAAAAACTCAAGTGGCAGGAGCATGCCTAATCTGTGCCTGGCCCTGAGTTGTTCGCCCTCCCACCTTCCAGCACCACTGAGCATGGCCCCTTTTTAAAAAGCATAAAACTTGGGGGCCGGGCGATAGCATGGAGGTAAGGCGTTTGCCTTTCATGCAAAAGGTCATCAGTTCGAATCCCGGTGCCCCATATGGTCCCCTGTGCCTGCTAGGAGCAATTTCTGAGCATGGAGCCAGGAGTAACCCCTGAGCACTGCCGGGTGTGACCCAAAAACCAAATAAATAAATAAATAAATAAATAAAAAATAAAAAGCATAAAACTGTAGAATTTTTGCTAGTCTATTAGAAAACTTTCTCAACCTTTTTCAGATTATGTCCTCCTCCCAACCTTGTCTTTTCTATATCCCTCCTCTACTATCCTTTCATACCAGTTGGCCCCCTAGTTTCTTTTCTTTTTTGGTTTTTGGTTTTTGGGTCACACCCGGCAGTGCTCAGGGGTTACTCCTGGCTCCATGCTCAGAAATTGCTCCTGGCAGGCACGGGGGACCATATGGGGTACCGGGATTCAAACTGATGACCTTTTGCATGAAAGGCAAACGAATTACCTCCATGCTATCTCCCGGGTCCCTGACCCCCTAGTTTCATAGTGTGACCTTTCATTCGTGCAATTTATTAAATTTGGGGGGGGGGAGTTGTATCACAGCATCAGTGCTCAAGGCTTAGCTGGCTATGCTGGGGGACCCACGTGTAAGGCCCAGTGTCTTAACCCACTGTGCTCTTCCCACCCCCCCTCTGACACACACACATTACTATCCTGTCCATCTCTGGCCCCTAATTCTGGGGATCGCAGGGGATCATAAGGCCTGCGTTTATTCTGTACAATGCCCCCAAAAGGAGTTCGGCACAGAGAAGACCCCCCAATAGTAGACATTGAACACACAGGGCCCAGGGCCCTGGGCTGAATTGGGCTCCTGTCCCCACAGCTGGCAGAAGTCTCCAGAAGCAGCTGAAAGTGTTGACGGCTTCCAGCTGTGCAGACAGCAGCTGAGACCAAAATTAGTCACCTCCGGAGCCCGGGTAACGCTGGCACCAAACACATCACAACAGTGCGAGTCCCAGTTGCCAGGGGCCCCCAGGACAACTCTGGAATCTGGGTGCTGACAGCAGTAGGGGTGGGGGGGGGCTCATGGGTGTGACTTCTGAGCAAAGCCTTGGTTGGTGAAAAGGGACCACAAGAGTGTTGCCTAAACACAAAACAAAGCAACAAAAACTGTGGACAAGGCAAGCTTCCTTCCCCATGGACCTGCCCCTTACTGAAAGCTTCTTCTTCTTCTTCCTCCATTCAGGGATTTCACTTCTTACTTTTTTTTCTCTTGCCCTATCGATGTATAACTCACCCTCTGTAAAGTTTGCCTATTTAAAATGTTCCATGGGGGTGGGGGCTCTGCCTCTCTAGATAGCACAGCGGTAGGGTTTTTGCCTTGCACACAGCTGATTCAGAACAGTTGGTGGTTCGAATCCTGGCATCCCATATGGTCCCCATGCCTGCCAGGAGCTATTTCTGAGTGCAGAGCCAGGATTAACCTCTGAGCAATGCCGGGTGTGACCCAAAATATAACATAAAATGTTCCATGGGGGCCAGAGAAATAGTACATACAGAGGATAGGGCACTTACCTTTCATGTGGCCAGCCCACGTTTGATCCCCAGCATATGGTCCCTGAACAATGCCAAGTGATCCCTGGACATAGAGCCAATGAAAACCTCTGAGCATTACTGGGTGTGCCCCCAAAATCAACTTAAAATAAAATAAAATGTTCCATATTAAGGGGCATGGAGATGGCTTGGTGGCAGAGTTTACAAGTCTGGCATGTGTAAGTCCCTGGTTTGATCCCGGCAATCTATGCAACACTCCCCATCATCCTCACCCTCAGAACCACAGGGAAAGGCCCAACAAGATAAATGTAAAATGACAAGGTGATTAGAGGTAGCTCAAAGGGCTGGAGGATCAGGTTCAATTCCCACCAGCTCTCCCAGGAGACAACAGTGAGCAGTGAGCTCAGAGCACTTACTGAGCACCTCTGGCTCTGGCCAAACCCCAAAACCCAAAATAAAATGAAGCTAAGACTGACCCATGGGGCCTGAGAGATAGCATGGAGGTAAGGAGTTTGCCTTGCATGCAGAAGGTCGGTGATTCAAATCCCAGCATCCCATATGGTCCCCTGAGCCTGCCAGGAGCGATTTCTGAGCGGAGAGCCAGGAGTAACCCCTGACCGCTGCCTGGTGTGACCCCCTCCAAAAAAAAAAAAAAAAAAAAACC
>PVKC010050104.1:0-10652 GCA_004027635.1 Crocidura indochinensis
GAAAAAGTTTTGTGCAAGGATGTAGAGGTCTCCATCTTTTTCCCGTACAGCATGGGCTCTGATGAACTGAAACTGTTCTAATGCAAATTCATAGAACTCATTCTCCATTTTCCAAATGTCAGACTGCTGTAGTTTTGCAATGGTTTGCTTAGTGGGGAGTTTCTTCTCTGTCGTTTTCCTAAGATGAGATTTCTTTCCTACTTACAAAGGGAATAAAGAAAAGGTAAATATTTCTGAGAATATGCAAAAGATCAGTGACTCTTTGGTTTAAAATATGCTTTATTATAACCACCCCACTGAGGACAAATAATATTTGGTTAGTATACTAATACTAGCCAATCAGCAGACTGGGTGCCCTAATCACAGAACCATGATACATTTTTTTACACCTGAGTGAGATGCCAAATAGTAGAAAGTAAGGCTCTATATTCTCAAATAATGCTCAATCTTATGTTTAATTTTTAAAGTCTATTTTAAATTTAATAATAACTTTTCATAGCCTACATTCCCTACAGTTATATATTAGAAGCTAGGGCATATGCATACTCTAAGAAAAGAGATACCATGATTATATCTTTTTTTCCCCCTTCTGCCCTGCCATGATTATATTTTATAAAAGATAACCAAAAAAAAAAACAAAACAACAACAACAACAACAACTCAAGAAATGCCAGAATTAGACTGGACCACCATATTCACAATGGATATAAGATATGATGAACATTATTAATGTCACTCAGCCTAATCAGCCTAGTCCAACTCTAGATGGCATCAGGTCTTAAATAGGCTGGAATATATATATATATACACATATATATATATATATATATGGTCCTGATGTTTATTATGCAGTTATTGAAACACATATTTTTCTACAGCTGTTCCTGTAGACTGTCTTTTCACTGGTCTTCAAATGTCTTCAAAACGTTTTCACCCATCCAAGTACTAACCAGGCATAACCCCATTTAGCTTCCAAGATCAAATGATGCGGGGCATGTTCAGGGTGGTCTGGCCAAAAACACCTTTAAATTATTATCTAAGGCAAGTTTATTTACTCAAAAGTTGTCTAAGAATGATAGCTGAATGCCAGGACCTGTATTAAAATTTGAGAACAGAAACAGACTATATGTCCTCTGGATGATATATATTTTATTTTATTAAGGAAAACTTCAGATCACTTATTTTTTAAGCTGAAAACAAAATCAACTTAAGAATTACTTCCGAGAGAAACCCTTTCTTTATATACCTGTACGATAGAGTTCTGTAGCACCTCTGAAGAACCGGGGCAAAGCTGCTTCCAATAACATGATAAAATCTTCAAGCTCTTCAGTAACTCCCACCAGAAAGTATTCATTAATTAGGTTATACTTGGCTTGATCCATAGCCCACCTGCTTCCCACATTCCTAAACCAAAGAAAAGGAATTAAAAATCTGGTCATAAAATCTGCCAAGTATCTTTTATGCCTTTTGACACAGTATTTTACGGAGAAAATGGATAAATGCATGAACATCCAAAGGCTTAATGCCCTTTTACTGACAGCCATTGAGAGGCACACCTGTTTCTAATGTTCTTTATCTCACTCCCCAGATTCTACTGAACTATTAAATGTATTAATTCAGATTGTATCAGGGGCGCTTCATATGCAAAATCTAGTTTGAGAGTAGTTGAAAATACACAAATATTCCTCCCATCTGATTTGGTGTGAGTACATTTAATTTTTTTTTAACCACTCTAAACAGAACTTTGTTCAAGAATTTTTAGCAAAGGTCTAAGTAATTTGCATTTAGACTGATCTTAATTTGTGAATGTGCGCTTTTCTGAAATTTCTGAGAAATTGACAATACATAGAAATGGTTCTGCTAAGAATCTTATTTTTGTATATTCAGCTAATTACTGTTTACAGAAATTTGTCCTTAAATTATACTTTTGATTCTTTTTTAGCACTAACATTCACTAATACTAATTCAAGGTATGACTTTAGTGTGATCTAAAAAACATTTTTCCCCTTCTCTTCCCCCTTTTTTTGGTATAGATGACTGACTTTTTTGTGGTTTCTGGCTGGGGTCACACATGTATTCCTATGTTTCTTTTCCTAACTAGCTCCAAATGACTGATTAGGACAAATACATAACAGTGTTATGCTTCAATTTGTAGAAATAGTAATACTACTGTACTGGTAAGAAAACTTTGGCCATCTTCCATATACTATTGGACCAAATAATAGTTAAAAGTTTGTCCCTGAGATTTATGGACTCACCCATCTGCACTTACCCTAAAATTATGTGCTAATTCTAACTCTTTACTTTTGTTTTGTTTTGTTTTTTTTTGGGCGACACCTGGTAACGCTCAGGGGTTACTCCTAGCTATGCACTCAGAAATCGCTCCTGGCTTGGGACCATATGGGACGCCAGGGGATTGAACCTTGGTCCGTTCTAGGTTAGCTGTGTGCAAGGCAAATGCCCTAGTGCTTGTGCCACTGCTCTGGCCCCTAATTCTAACTCCTTACTAGCCACTGAACTCACTCTCTTGATAAGAAGTATGCTCTACCCCTGAGCAGCATAAAAAGAATCTGTTTTCTTCCTATTTGATTATATCTGTAACCATATCTTATTCCCCTCAAATATGGGGAATGCTTTGTGTAACTAAAGGGTGCAGTTAATCTTGCATGCTTTTTATTATATTCTGGAATGTAATTTTAGGATAAAAATGTGATTAGTCTTGAGTTCTGGTTGAGGTTCTGCAGTGTTTGGGATGATGAATAAAACCTTTTTTTTTTTTTTTTTTTTTGGTTTTTGGGCCACACCCGGCAGTGCTCAGGGGTTACTACTGGCTGGCTGCTCAGAAATAGCTCCTGGTAGGCACGGGGGACCATATGGGACACCAGGATTCGAACCAACCACCTTTGGTACCGGATCGGCTGCTGTTGCAAGGCAAACGCCGCTGTCCCATCTCTATGGGCCCGGAAATAAACTATATTAAAGAAAAAAAATCTCATTTCTAATTCACATTATTTAGCACTTTTTTTACTTTATTTAAACAAAGTGGTTTACATATCATTTCTACGTCATATTATTTAGCACACTTTTTTACTTTAAACATTGTGGTCTACAAAGTTGTTCATAAGACACTTGCTTCTGACATACAATGTTGCAACACCAATCCCATCACCACTATAATATTTCCTCCATTATTGACCTCTGTTCCCCGGCCCCCACAACTATACTCCAAGGCTGCCCCCTTCTCAGGCACAACATAATTTTATATTGCTTGTTATAACTAAACGCTAATAAAATGATCAAACTTCAGTAAATAAAAATTTGTAAAAACTGTTACACAATGGGGTCATTAAGTTTATTAAGTCATTGTTTACAAATCTATTTGTTGGGGCCCGGGAGATAGCATAGAGGTAAGGCATTTGCCTTTCATGCAAAAGGTCATCGGTTCGAATCCCGGAGCCCCACATGGTCCCCCGTGCCTGCCAGGAGCAATTTCTGAGCATGGAGCCAGGAGTAACCCCTGAGCGCTGCCAGGTGTGACCCAAAAACCAAAAAAAAAAAAAAAAATCTATTTGTTGCTAGTTGAGCATTCTGTATTGTTTTTGTTTACTGAGAATAGTTGGACTGACTTATGTGCTATTTCTCCATCAGATTTGGTGTGCTCCTACTAGAGCAGGGGTCTCAAACTCAACTTACCTGGGGGCCACAGGAGGCAAAGTCAGGGTGATCCTTGAGTGCAAAGTCAGTAGTAAGCCTTGAACATTGGGGGGGGTCTGACCCAAACAACTAAAACAAAACAAAACAAAAAAAGATTCCTGTAGGGCAGGGCCACAAAATGTTGTACAGAGGGTCAGAAATGGCCGCGAGTTTGAGACCCCTGTACTAGAGTGTCAGTATTGAGAAATTTGAAGCTGTCACATAGCCGTATTTGTGGCCATATAATTAGTACTTTGAATTACAACTATGACCTTGGATTATCTCAAAGTCAAAATCAGTTCAATAGTAAAATATTAAGTACTTTATCCATTATCCCTTTTCTTGATGTAACAGAGATGGCTATATAGTTAGCTCAGAAGAAAATGAGGCTTGTAAAAATGACCCCACCTTTTAGGTAGGCTTGAGTATTACAAAATATACAATAAAATAAACAATAGGGGCTGGAGAGATAGCATGGACTTGAGGCGTTTGCCTTCCATGTAGAGAAGGAGGGTGGTTCAAATCCCAGCATCTCATATGATTCCCCCATGCCTGTCAGGGGCAATTTCTTTTTCTTTTTTTGGGGGGCCATACCCAGTGACACTCAGGGGTTACTCCTGGCTATGCACTCAGAAGTTGCTCCTGGCAGGCATGGGGGACTATATGGGAACCGGGGGATCGAACCGTGGTTCATCCTAGGCTAGCGCAGGCAATGCAGCAGGCACCTTACCTCCAGCGCCACCACCCGGCTCCCTGTCAGGGGCAATTTCTAAGCATGGAGCTAGGAGTAACCCCTGAGCGCTGCAGGGTGTGACCCCAAAAAACAAAAATAAATAAATAAATAAATAATAAAATAAAAAGAGCAGCATCTGAAAACCACTCAGTAAAGTTAAATATGAAGATTCTTTTCATACATTTAAAGTTAGCCATAAAACTAGACATTATTTAGTTACATGTTTTTAGTCTTATGTTTTATAACTGCTTCTGACTAACTTATTCAAATGATGAAATACAAATAATAGAGCTAATAAAGAATTAACTTATCAATTTAAGCTAGCATTATTTCCCTACCAGCATTCTGAGCTGTGGCCACAGAAGAAGGGGATTTGAAGCCATAGTTTCTCTGGAGCACAGTCTGAACCGCCTTCAGCTACACATTCATCAAAGGTCTGGAATAAAAACAAAGAAGGTGAGCATAAACTCCAATCTCACCTATCAAATATCTTATTGTAAGATTTATATTGATTTTTAAACATTTTTATTAATTTAATGCAGGGGAGTAGGGGTCTACCAGTATCTGGCAGTACTTGGTGGACCATATATAGTAAGTACAGTGTCAGGCAAAAAACTGGGGTTGGCGTCATGCAATTTAAGCATTAATCCCAGTACCATTTCTCTGGCCTGGTAGGTCTATAGATGAACAGGTGGAAGTGGCTGGATCAAGACAGATTTGAAGGTAATAGACAAATCAGGAAAGCATATGTGAAATTGTAAGGAAAATTATTTTTCTCCTGTCTTTTATATCTATATGTTTGAGTACATTTACCCTCTAAATAATAAAAAAAACCAGATAATTTATTCTTGAAAATAAATGGTTTATGCCTAATTTGTATATTTACACATCCTGTCTACCTATAAGACATTAAAAATATGATTTTTGCCAGATAAAAGGATATTAAATAAAGCTAAAGCTATTCTCTGTGAAATAATGCTATGAAAATATAAAGATAGAATTTAATTCTTTTCTCCTTTTCTCATTAAAACAAAGCAGAATGACTTTCGATACTCAAACAGTATGCCCTCCTTTCTGACTGTATCTGACTGAATTAATTAGAAGAAAAAAAAGATGATCAAATTAAATCACTTTATTCAAATTAACTCCACTTTATTGAGCATTTGATTCTGTCACAGGCATTTTAACAGTAGTCTTAATCTAGTTGACAAGATAAAACACTGAAATACTGAACATAGGAGCCTTGGTAGTTGAAGTGAAACACTTACAAACATCCCATAACTTCTGAGAAAAAGTAGAATGAAAGAATAGAAAGACCATTGACCACCCTGCCAATAGAGAAACAACTCAACCTCACAACTAATAACAAAAAGAACATGATGTCGCTGAATCTTCCCATGTAGTCTGGTCTGGGCTGAAATCTCTTGGGCCTTCTGAACAGGGCAGGCAGATTCCTCTTTCTGCCTGAATGAAGGCACAGCAGCCCAAAGTCACACTTGACACTCTTCAACACAGAAATAGTCCAGCTCCACAACTGAATCTCACTGAACTGCCAAGTTACCAAGTCATTCCAGTTCTATAGCTCTTAACCATTGGTTGTGTGACAGCTCCAAATTTTAGTACTCTCACCCAGTAAGATCAATGAATCTGATGGGAAAAGTTGCACAGAAGTCTACCAAACGCTGAATAACAACACTAAACCTAAACAATAAGAGAGAAGGCTCAACTAGCACGAACCAGCCATAGACATTAACTTAAACACCATTGGGAGCTATAACAATGATCACAGATTGGCTTTAATTAAGTTTTAGTAACTGCATTTGTCGTTGTGATATACCCAACAATATGAAGTAGATTTCTTTGTGTCTCCAAGGGGTTGGGGGTAGGTTGGGGTGATAGGTGGGAAAACTGGGAACATTGGTGCATGGAAGGTCACACTAGAAGTGGTCACATTAGAAGCCTGAAACAACTGTATTGCGAACACCTTGTAAGTCAGTGTCATAAGTGTCATAATTATCTTTTAAAATGGTGTGTGTGTGTGTGACCATATATTTATAAAAAAAAATAGAGCACTTGTCCTAAGTCTCATGAGTTTCTAGAATTTGATTTGACAGGAATTTAGGTAAGTCTATAACAGTCTCAAAACCCTAGCTTTTTAATCTACAAACTTAAAGTAAATAATATTCTCAGCAAAAAAACAAAACTCGGAGGATATGGCCAATAATATCATTAGACTTGGCTACAAGTGGAACTACAGTACTATACAATTCTCATTATTCTGGTAATATTCAGAATAGGATAGTAAATTGCTTGCTATTTTTCATGTATATATGTTTGTTCATATCTTTTACCCTTTACCATGACAATGAAATAAAAAAAATTTAATATCACAAGACTTAGGTCCTTTTTTAGACTGTGATTTGAGTTTGAATCCTGAATACAGAAAACTTGCATCTCCATTTGGATTTCTAGTACTGTTTCATATTCAATATATTCAACAATAGAATTATATTACCTCCTATAATTCAGTTTCAGCATCTCGGAAATTTTTCAATTTTTCTTCTACCTCACCTCACACCCCAAAGAATCATTTTTTTTTTCTTCTTCAATATTACTTTCATCCGGACTTCGTAATGTGAGAATATTTCTCCCCCTACCTTCCAATTTGTACTGTACAGTTAGCAGTCTAAAGTGTCATTTCTATGTATATATATATATATATATATGTATGTATATTTACTTATAAAAACCTGTCACAACTTCCATTAACTTAAAAAATAATAGACAAATCAGGAAACCATATTTTCCAGGTTCTCAGGATGATTTATGAAACATTGTAGTTAGTGCTTCATGTTTCACTAGACTTCAATGTGCCAGTCTAGTTTTCTCACTATATATAGCTTCCTTCCTGCTTTACAAGATTAATCTTTGTAGTTCATTAAGCATGTCACATGTACCCTCAAATCTACATATCTGAATTATATTTTATTTCTCTGAATGTACCTTCCTTTTACCAATTTAGTGTACATGAAGACCATCTTTCAAATCACTAATCTAACCTAAAATTACTCTATGAATTAATTCAATTATCAATTAATTGCACTGAATTATAACAGCCAGCTCTTAAATATAGAAACACATTTTTGTTTAATTATATAAAGATCCAGGAATATATATAGAGAAAGATATATGC
Source organism: Crocidura indochinensis (assembly GCA_004027635.1). Classification (NCBI taxonomy): domain Eukaryota; kingdom Metazoa; phylum Chordata; class Mammalia; order Eulipotyphla; family Soricidae; genus Crocidura; species Crocidura indochinensis. The sequence goes on from PVKC010050104.1 coordinate 7,620, forward strand.
TTCATCTAAGGAATATGCTTCAGTAGTTAAAAATATGTGTCATGTTTTCTCTTCCCAGTGACAGTAACTTCCAGGAGATATTAAGCAAAATGCTGTTTTATCCTACATACACATTATCATATAATGTATGGCAAATTTGGGTATTTACATAATCAGTAAGGTTGCCATTCCAGTGGATAAAGACAAAAAATACATTTTTTTTCACAAAGGATTTTAGCTGTCCTCTACAATCTCTCAAAGTTATATTAGAATTTCTTCCCCCAACTTCCTTTCTATGCACACATGTACATGAACTCACAAATAGTTTTAAATGAAACGATCTCAGTTAACACTTCAAAATCAATAAACTACATTTTAACAGTCATGTGCTGATTAAGCCTGAAACGTGGTTTTATTATCACTCATGCTAATTGTAGCTAATTTGTTTGTAAGTAAACAAAATCTACCTCCTATGTATCGCTACTATGTCCCAATTTAGGACAAGAATTTGACTCAATGAACTGATGTTTCCAATTTCTCCTTCCATGACTATTCAATTTCTACTTTGTCCTATGTCATAACAGGGTGCTTCCAAAGCTCAAAAAGGATATATGTATGTGCTACTTCTTTAGAACAGAAATATTACTAAAGTATAAAGAGATAAGAAACATGATTGTGGGTGAAATCAGTCTCTAAAACCATTAAGAATGTGTGTAGCTGGATGTGGCCCAAATCCCTCTGCCAAATTTATTTCAGAATTAGAAAAAGATTTTATTGAGGGAAAGGGAAAGTAAGGCAGAGAGCTCACAGGTTGTGGGAGGGTCTATCTGGCCGTTATTGTTAGCTCATTTGGTTTTCTAATAGTTGCCTCCAATATCTCCTACAGGTAGGTGCTGGCCATGTGACTCACAAGTTGGAATTTCAGGCAGGTGCAGTGATGAAGCAAACAAAGCCAATTACCTAAGGGCAACTTCCTAAAGAACAGCAGAGGAACAGCAAAAAAGAAGACTGGCTCCTGAATGAATTTGGAAAAAAAACTACTCCAAGAGAAATGAGTCCTCACCTTTAGACTTTTTTTATACATATAATAAAAATAATCTTAAACTATTTGCATTAATTTGAGAAATTTAGCATCTATTCTACTTCACTTACCGTTTTCCTTTCCCACAAAATAGTGCAGCATACAAAAGAATCAAAATGTTTTCACCTAGACGAGATCTACAATCTACCTTTACAACAGTTCTTTGCAAACTAAATCCATGTGTTTTGAATTGCAGAAAATGCTAAACTACTCTTTAGACTATTGTTTCTCAACTGGGGACCATATGGCCCCTAGGGGCCTCCAGGATACTCCAAAAAGACCATGGATAAAAGAGATACAGAAAGGGGCACAAGAAAAGGAACAAGATGGGAGGGCATAGTCAGAAAGCGAGAAACACTGCCTTAAACTATTTAGTTTAGATACTTCACTCTTAATAGTTAAGCCAAAAAATTAAATTTTAAAATGTGTTAGTGTTGAAAATTATATTAAATTTTTTCTGAAAATAATCTTGCTTCCTATTTCATGTTGGAAATTAAAGATAAGAGTGTGTTCCCTCAACATCCTGCTTAGATAAAAGCTTATCTGCATCGATAGACCCCTACTGCCCTCATCTTTGTAGAGAGCTTTCCTTCTCCGAATACTATATCTCACCCCCTTCTGAGATCCTGTTCAAATTTTCTCTCGTTGCTTATATCAGTCAGCCCTTGCTTTCTCAGATAAATTAATACACCAAATATCTATTATGCTAAAAAAAAAAAAGACCCACTTCCTGATGGTTTGGGTTTCTTTAAAAGCCAACTTCTATCTGAGGAGTAGTCTTTTTTTCTTGGTCCTTAACTTCCCCTCTCACTCCTCAACCCTTTGGATTCCAATTAAACTATTTTTTCTGACATCCATAATGATCTCCCCACTGACAAATCTCTAGGACAGTCTTCAATCCTCAACTCACTAATCTCTTTGTAGCTGAAATTATATTCTCATACACTTCCAGACCTGCCATATTTGTCCTCTAATTCTTTGGCCTGTTACTGTTTCCCTGCCCACTCTGTGAAGGTTGGCATGCCCAAACCCATGTATTTGTACTCCTTCTTTCTTGGTTTCTTTCTTCATTTGGCCTTCTTTTCAGTCTCTAAGTAGTTTAACAGCAATTTTATTCAATTTTTTTGCTTCAACATCTACCAAATGCTGGTGTCTTCCATTTACATAGTCCTGATCTATTTCTTTATTTTTTTTTAAAGATAAGTTCATTGAAGAATATATTTTGTCAAATATTTAAAATATATATTAGTTTAGGTAACATAGTTAATTATAATACCTTTAATGTATATGGTATTGATGTATGATTTTACTGTAACCCCACCACCACTAAAGCTCCAAATATCTAAAATCTTCTTTAGGTGTTGACTGTCACTAAAATCTTGTGTTATACCTCCAAATATTTTTTGTTTTGTTTTGTTTTTGGGTCAGACCCGGAAGTGCTCAGGGGTTACTCCTGGCTCTATGCTCACAAATTGCTCCTGGCAGGCTCAGGGGACCATATGGGATGCTGGGATTTGAACCACCGTCCTTCTGCGCCTAAGGCAAATGCCTTGCCGCTGTACCATCTCTCCGGCCCCCAATTTTTTAAAATTTCTTTAAGCACGAGCACCTCCAAAATTGAGTGATAATTTAGTTGAATTATTTTTTGAATTCTATTTCATTCACTGTGTTAGGGTGTAACTAATACATTTCTAGCCTGTGGCATTTCATTTGAAAGATCACTGTGATTCTTATTGAGGATTCCTTAGAGGTAATACTTGGCTTTGCTCTTGCTGCTCTTAAACTCTCTCCTTGACCCTTGTCATTTTAATTAGGAAGCATCTTGGGCATTTTTCCATTGGGGATTATTCTGTTTGGAACTCTATGAGCTACATAGATCTAAGTATTTAGTTTAGAGGAAGAATTTAAATTTTCTCACCAAAACTTCTTCCCCTTTCTTTTTCCTTGTGTGGAGGTTATAAGGATTTCTTCCA
>PVKC010050105.1:0-10626 GCA_004027635.1 Crocidura indochinensis
ACACACACACACACACACACACACACACAAAGTTACTTTAAAAAACACAGGGAGGTGCCGGAGAGATAACATGGTGGTTCAAGTCATGGCATCCCATATGGTCCCCCAAGCCTGCTAGGAGCGATTTTTGAGCATAGAGCCAGGAATAACCCCTGAGTGCTGCCAGGTTGACCCCAAAACAAAACAAAACAAAACAACACAGGGAGATAAGTCTGGAAAATTTTCAAGTTATTCTTTAGATGTTTCTGTATTGTATTGTATTGTATTTCGAAGCTACTTGTCTTTTCTAAAATAAATTCCATAAAATTTATAAAAGAGAAGAAATGTAGGAAAAATTATATCATCTTTTTTCTTTAAAAAAAAAGAGATGAAGTCAGAAAGCGAGCACAGTGAGCATGGTACTTGACCTTGCACACCGTCACTCAGGTTCACTTCTCAGTGCCACATGTAGTTTCCAGAGCCCTGTCAGAATTGATCCCTGAATGCAGAGACAGGTTTAATCCCTGAGCACTGCTCAGTGTGGCCCCAGGACAAAATAAAAATTATTTCAAAAATGAGTGCAAAATTAAAAATATAACTGATAACAGCTTTGTTTTGGTATATTTCACCTGCCAGGTTATGCAACTACACTTCTTGGACAATTGTGCACAATTCTTGGACTGGGATATATTACAGTGGTAGAGCTGTAGGCTTGTGTGCATAAGGATTTAATTTTAATCACTGGAAACACACAAAATAATCACACGAACTCCTTATCTCATTCCTTCCTATGATAATTAAAAAGTGATTATTCAGTGATTTTTAGTATATCAAATATGTGACATTACTACAATTATGTTTAAGTTATTTTTATTTTCTCAAATAGAAACCAACAACTTTTGGTTGCATCCTCCTATATCCTCATCTTCCCAGTCCTAGGCAACTATTAAGCTATTTTCTGTCTTTATAAATTTGGTCATCTCACAAAAAATAAAATTGTTTAATATATGGTTCTTTAATAGTTTTGTTTTCACAGCACATTATTCTTTCAAGGTTTATTCATGCTGAAGTATGTCATGCAATCCATTTACTTATGTTAAATAATATTTCAGCATGTAGCATAAACACATTTTGTTTGCCAGTTCAGACATATTGGGTTGCTTTCACTTCAGTGATATTAAAAAATAATCAACCTCACAACCAAGAGTGTGACAACAATTACAATTGGAAGGGAAGGGCACAAAAATGCTAGTGAGCATATGTATGCAAGTTTTTGTGTGAACAAGTTCTCACTTTGACTTTGAGTCGTAGTAGCAGAATTCCTAGGCAAAATGCTCACTCTGGATTTAGATACTTGAAGAACTACTACATTTTTCTAAAGTGGCTGCAGAATTTTATGTTCCCATCTATAGTGTATGAAGGTGCAATGTCTTCAGATTTTTCTCAAACACTCATATTTTTTTATAATCATCCCAGTGGATGTGCGGTAGAATACCTTTGTGGATTGCTTTACATCTCTCGCAATTAATGATCCCATTTTAATGACAATCAAGAGGTTATAATATTCAACAGTATGTGAAATGCCTGTGAATTTTTAAGTTGAAAGAATTTTATATTTGAGTTGGCATGCTTTGTGCAATCCGAGGTCCTCTAGGATTATTCCCTGTGCTGCATCAATTGGAATTACTGCAGTGAAAGAGTGTGAGATACATTTAGTACATGAATGCCAGGGCACCATCTGGCATCCTTTTTTTCTTTTTGTTTTTTTAAATTTAGGCACAGTGTTTTGCAGAGTTGTTCATAATAGAGTTTCAGGCATACAGTGTTTTGACACCAATCTCCACTAATGTCCTTGGGTTATCTTTGTCCCCCAACATGCTTAGACCTGAGATCCCACCAAATGCTTTTATCAGTTAAAGTAATGTTAGATGAAATTATGTGAATTTCAGGTATAAATTCATCTAAATCAACATAGTTATACCACCATAATAATTATTTTGCACTGTTTATTTCTTAATTAATTCCCAGTCTCAGTATTTATTTTCATGTTGATATTCAAGAAATACTTTGTCCCAGTTCTTTCTTCAAATTGGAGGGCTCTTAGAGCATTTCTAAAGACCTGGTTGTTTTTAAACCACCTGTGAGCACTTACTGCAAATGCTAAATTCTTCTGTACTTCAACCTGACTCAAAGTAACCTCTCTTAATGGCACTTAATCACCTTTTATCTTGCATCACAGCTTGGTTTTGTTTCCTTTGTGCCTCTGATCATGCTTAATTGCTAACCAAAATATTTATCGTTGGGAATTTGAAGGCAGGAAGGACTCAGGTTTTTCTGTTCGCTTAATTTTTGTTTTTTAGTAGTTTTTTGGATTCTCTGCTAGAGCTAGCCAAGAGTTGAAAATAGGACTCTAAGAAATATAAATCAGTCTCTTTTCAACTTTCTGGTAAACATCATTTATGGCAGAGATAACCCCAATATAGACACTAAGATATGAGGTCATGAAATTTGCCTAAAATGTCCTGGGCAAGATATTTTAAATCAACGTGACACTTTTATTAGCCAAACCTTAACATTTTTTTGGCATGAATCTTTAATATACACTTGCATTAAGACTCGGGAAAGAGGCTGTGGCTACCTGTTTGTGCTTCTATCAAATGCAAACAGAAACACTACTGATGTGTTCTGTTCTATCAAGTATAGCTTGAGAAGGAAGACTGTTCTTAGAATGAAGAGCCCTGAAATCAGTTGATGTTGCATTTTTTTTTCTCTTTACCTAACAATCTGTTTATCCTATCTATTGTGCTGGAAGCAGCTTTGTACAACTAACAGTAATTCCTAGACCCAAAGAAGAGAGCTGAGGTTGTTTCCCTTTCTTTTTGAGAAAGATCATTTTCCTTGTATGTGCCATGTCTTGTCTTCTTCCTTTAGAAGGATGCAAAGACACACAGATTTCTTAGTTTCTGGTGGTATAGTCTGTGATGTGCTCATCAGTATTAACAAAGGGATGATTGATTTTGGAACTCCTCATGTTTATTAGAATGGATATTAGTTCAAAGTCATTCCCTTTGATAAAAGTAGGATGTGTGTTCAGGGTGAATTTTATTACAACCAGTTATGTTCTGGAATTTTATTCCCAGAGAGGTCACTTCTGGCAGTGCAAAAGGACTATAGACCACATTCTGGAGATAGGACCAGAGTTGGCCACATGTAAGGCAAGCACCTTACTCTCTGGTCCATCTCCCTGGCACAGTGCCTATTCAGAAATTATTTTTGATGTTTTCTAAACCCATCTTGGATACATTGTGCTTTCCTCGACTGTTCTTTTTTATTGACTTATTCAAATTGATTTATTGACTTATTCATACCACTACTTTGTAGGTTCTCAGTGGAAAATTCTTATTTTAAGAAAAGAAATAGTTTCTTTGCCATTGAGATAGGTGCTCTAAGTTCTTCTTATGCAGTAATTTCACCTGGATTTAATCCCATTTTAGTTGAGTGTTTTCATTATGGTTATTGTTTGTGATCATCCTACCAAAATTTATCTCTATCTTGATAATTAATTAAATCCTAGATATTGAATCCTGTAATTCATAAAAACAAGTTTATCTTTTAAAGTAAAATCTCTAGATACATGTACCACAACTGCTGCACTAGCCATTTATTTGTAGAAAGCGATATAAAACAAAATATTTTATGCTGTTGGAACCTAAGTTTTGAACAAGGAGGGATGCCATTTTGTAAAGGCCACATGTTGTAGATCTTCACAAGTCTATTTCCATAGACATCACCCCAAGTTACTGGCAATACCAGGGAAGGATAAGAGAACTGTATAAAGATATCCCTAGGCAATAGCCGATCATTTTAAGGATCATCAGAAGGCTGGAACCTCTGTATAGCATTTCCCTTTATAATCTTCCTCATAACCTTGGGTGGGGCTTATCTCATTTGACTCTGAACCTGAGCACTACTAAAGGGGCAGACTTGGGGGGGGTGAGGAATTTAGGAAAGTAGCTAAGGGAATGTCACACTGGTGGTGGGATTGGTGTTGAAACACTGAATGCTCAAATAACTCTGTAAACCACAGGGTTTAAATACAGTATATATATTTAAAAACCAAAAAATTCTACTCAGATCTTTTGAATAGCATGCTGAAACTTCCTTTACCCATGTCATGTTCATTTGGGGGAGTATGGGACATTGTACTCCTATTTTATTCTTATTATTAAATACTTCTATTAATTTACTTTTACTATGATGGGAAATTCATCTTTCAGCTTCTGGGCTTTCCATCTGCCAGTTTCATTTTTGCCCATTTCTCTAGTTTTCATGAGTTTATCTGAATTTGAGTCCTATCATCCTTTCCATTACAAACATCAAATGAGAAGAGATATATTCATCTGCTTTTACAGTGTTGTCAAGAGATTGTACTGTTACTTGCTTACCTCTCAAAATAATTTCTTATTTTTTGGTGGCAGGGGGCACATCCAGCACTCAATTACTCTTGGTGTTGCACTCAGAAATCAGTCCTGGAAGGCTCTGGGGACATTAAGGGATACCTGAGATCGAACTCAAGTCAGCCACTTGCAAGGTAAACACCCTATCTGCTGTAGTTTCACTCCATGCTCCCTCAAAATAATTTTTCATTTTTATATCACACTTTGAAACTTGGATCTGCATTCACTGTCTTCTTCTTCTCCCTCCTCTTCTTCTTCCTTCTTTTCCTCCTTCCTCTCTTCTTCCCCTTCCCCTCCCCCTTCTCCTTCCCTTCTCCCCTTATTCCTTCCTCTCCTTTCTCCTCCTCTCCCTCTTCCTCCTCCTCTTCGTCCTCATTTATTTTCTTTTATCTTCCATTTCCATGGACCACCAAGCCATCCATTCTTCCAACAATCTATTACTATCACTGAACCTGACAGAGGATTAGAAGTTATAACTTATAGTTTACTGGGCCAACTCCAGTTAAGCACCAACAACTAGGATAAGCCTTCAGGAGATTCAGAAGAAAGATAAAATATCTGCCCTGCCCTCTGGAAAGACTTACTATCTGGTGGGCCTTCAGGTTGCCAGATTAGCAGACAAAAACCTGTGGCATTCCATTTATTTTGAGCATTCAATAAATAGCTTTTTTTAAGTATGAGTATTTCCTCAATGTTACATGATTATCTAAATTTCAAATTGAACTAGCATTCCTGTATTTAATTTGGGATTCCCAGACTTTCATCTTTGTTGTCTGTGACATGAGTTTCAGCAAGAGCACCACAATAATGTCTTGGGGCCATGATTAGATTTGATCTATGAAATTTCTGCTTAGGTAACCTAAGGATAGTTTCCTAGATCTGGCATAATAAAATACCACTAACTGTGTGGCTTCAATCATAGAAATACATACTCACTTATTTCTAGAAGCAGTCTAAAATCAAAGTCTGTCAGTCTATTTCTCTCTCTCTCTGAAGATGTTAGAGCAGTGCTTCTCAATTATTTTCTGTCATGCCCCCATAGGAAGAAGAAAACATTTTTCACACACCCCCATGCGACTGTAAAAGTATTTTTATTAAAAAAATTTAACCTGCAAAACAAAAATATATAAAATAATTTGAGCTGATTTTTTTTAATCAGTGGTGATGTCTGAATTAATGGTTACAATGAGCACGTTTTGCAATGCGTAGCTTTTTGAAGCGGGGTTTGAAGCAGGACACAGCAACTTTCAGCTCCAGAGACATACAGAGACATAAACTTGGGGCTTAGCTTTTTATGACAGTGTTTGCCAAGATCAAATGCGCCCCCCCTTACCCCCTTTACGGAGCCTCGCCACCACCCCCCCCCCCCCCCCCGGGGGGCACGCCCTACTATTTGAGAACCATACTGTTAGAGAAAGATCTATTCTAGGAAGTCTCCACTATTTCTGATAGTGGAGATAGGTTTCTGATAGGCTTCCAATAGGCTTGAAGTAGCTAAATTCCAATCATACATGAGTTGTTTCCATATCCTGGCTATGGTACTTAGCTATCACTGCAGTGAACACAATTATGCACATTTCTTTTCTGAGTTAAATTTTTAGTGTTTTTGGATAAATGCCAAAGTGTGGGTCTTAAGAGGGTCCTGTTACGAATTTGTGTGTTTGTTTATTTTGGGGCTATACCTGGTAGCACTCAGGGGTTACTCTTCGCTCTGTACTCAGAAACAACTTCTGGCAGGCTTGGTGGACCATATGGCATGCTGGGGGATCAAAAACAGGTATCAAATCTTTGTTGGCTGTATGCAAGGCAAATATACTATCTGCTGTGCTATCAAATTGCTATACTGCTTCTCATAGAGGTGTACTATATGACATTTGTATCAATAGTGGCTATATCCCCACCCACATTGGTTCTGTCAGCTCTTTTTTATACATTTATTTTCACTTGTGTGAAGTGGTATTTCTCTAAAAATCAACAATAATAAACACTTTCCACATGCTTGTTGTCCATATGTCTCTTTGAGAACATTTTTTTATGTTCCTTATTTTTTTTTAAAAACTTATTTATTTATTGATTAGTTATTTGGTCTTTGGGCCACATCCAGCTGCACTCAGGGGCTACTCATGGCTTCTGCAGTCAGAAATTAGCCCCAGCAGGCTGGTGGACCATATGGGATGCCGGGAATCAAACCGGGTCTCTCCCCCACTGCATGCAGCAAAAGGTCCTAATGCTGTGCTATCTCTCCAGCCCCATGTTCTCTATTTTTTGATGGGATTGTTCTTTGTTGCTGTTAATATATCTTGGCTACTAGTCTTTCCCCCGCACATTTTATCTTTATTTGAACACCATGATTACAAATATGATTATAGTTGTATGATTTCAGTCATATAAAGATCACCCCCCTTTACCAGTGCAACATTCCCACCACCAATGTCCCAAATCTCCCTCCTCCCCAATCCACCCTTTCCTGTACTCAAGACAGGCTTTCTACTTCCCTCATTCATTCACATTGTTATGATAGTTCTCACTGTAGTTATTTCTCTAACTGCACTCATCATTCTTTGTGGTGAGCTGCATGTTGTGATTTGGACCTTCCAGCCCTTCTCTCTTTTGTTTCTGAGAATTATTGCATCTTCTAACTAAATGAACTAGACTTGTTTTAATACGGGAGAATTTTCAGAGAAAATTGGCAACTTTTCTTTCTTTGTTAGGGTGGTGGTGGTGGTGTTGGCACACCCAGAGGTTCTCAGGGGTTACTCCTGGCTCTGTACTCAGGAACTACACGTGGTGGTGCTCAAGAAGACCATATGGGATGCTGGGATTCAATCTTGGCCATCTGTGTGCCATATAAATGCACTACCTGCTGTGCTATCTTTCCCACTCTACCTCCTTTTGTATACTAAACAACTCACTATTTTGTTAGAATAAATCATAAAAATAATATTTCTATTTAGTAGTGAGAACACCATTTATTTCAAATCACTGTTTACTATTCAGAAATCTGAGACTATGTCAATCAAACAATGTTAAGAGCAGTTTAACAATGGGTAGACGAGGAAGAGGGACTTGAACATGCCATATATTTAGTCTAACAAAAACTCCATGCACCCCTTCCCAAACAGGCTTGATTTCCTTCTCTTTTCCTTACTGACTGAAACCTAAGTTTATTTTCTTGTTATTGGTTGTTTGTTCTGAGCCACAATCACAGAGTTCAGGGGTTACTCCAGGCTGTGCACTGAGAAATCACTCCTTGCTGTCTCAGGGGACAATATGGGATGCTGGGATTAAATCCTGGTTTGCCATGAGCAAAGCAAATACCCTGTATACTGTGCAATTACTTGGGCCCTCAAAATTTAAATATTAGGTGTGTAATTCTGTTCAGATAAAAGTGACTGAGTGTTAGCTCTGCATGAGCACTTTGCCTAAGGACTGAACAATTACAAATATGGAGAGTTATGTGCCTCCAATGTTGTCAGTATCAGCTGTAATAATCAATGGACTTTCTGTTTTATTCTCCTACTTAAACCAGCATCTGCTTTCTTCTCATAATAAAAATGAATGGTTTTTCAAACTGTATTTTATTATCTATTCAGCTTTGTGTTTGAAAATCAATATTGTTGCACACTTGATTACATTTCTTCATTGCCAGTCAGTTTTCCCAATCATTTTTCCCTGTAGGCTCTTTTTAATTTGCTGAAATTAACTGCAATCAGGGCATCTTATTCTTGTCTACAAAGCCCATATTTAAATTAAAAATGAATTTTTCTCTAACTGTAGTTTACCACTTCTGGCTGTATTCTGTTCACCATCAAAGCATCCACATGCATAAACATGCATACATGCAACAGAGCTGAGAAGCGAGAAACTCAGGGCAAACAAATAAAAAAAATAAAAAGAGCAATCAGAGTAATATATAAATATAAGCATTTCTCACATTTATAAATATTTTACACTGAGTATTTAAAAGTTGAGAAAAGATTTAATCTTCATTGGTCTGATGAAATCGTATTCTAATATTGCTATATGAGGAGTCTGTCATATTTATTTGCATCATCTTGCTATACTTTGATCTTACTTAAAAATAAATGGGACCAGAGGAATAGTATAGTTGTTAGAGAACTTGCATGATAGAGCATTTGCCTTGCATGCAGCAGACTCTGGTTTGATCCCTGGTACCACAAATGGTCCTCTAAGCCTTCCAAGAGTAATCCCTGAGTTTAGTACCAGGAGTAAGCCCTGAGAATTGCATACCTCCTTTGCACCCTTTCCCCAAAGTCCCATGAAATAAAATTAAAGGACATCTCTGTGATTTAATAGTTTTATTTTTATCCATACCTCATTTAGATAGGTAAAATAGATTTCTTTTTTTGACCACAATTTCTTTCTTCTTAAATTTTCTAAACATGGGCCTGAAGAGATAGCAAAGTGACGTTTGCCTTGCAAGCAGCCGATCCAGGACCAAAGGTGGTTGGTTCGAATCCCAGTGTCCCATATGGTCCCCCTGCCTGCCAGGAGCTATTTCTGAGCAGACAGCCAGGAGTAACCCCTGAGCACCGCCGGGTATGACCCAAAAAAGCAAAAAAATTTTTTTTTCTAAATACCATGGTTACAAGCTTATTCATGACAATTTTTCATAGATAAAGTTGTTCATAATTGAGACACAGTCATACAATGTACAAAAACCTTCACCAGTGCATATTTCTTGCCACCAGTGTCCCGAGTTTCCCTTTCATGCTCCCTGCCACCCTCTTCCCTCCTGCTTCGGGGGCAAGAATTTCACTTCTCTCTCTCTCTCTCTCTCTGATAAAATTAATTTCTTTTTTTTTCTTTTTTGGTTTTTGGGTCACAGCCAGCAGTGCTCAAGAGTTACTCCTGACTCCATGCTCAGAAATTGCTCATGGCAGGCACGGGGGACCATATGGGGCACCGGGATTCGAACTGATGACCTTTTGCATGAAAGGCAAACGCCTTACCTCCATGCTATCTCCTGGGCCCCTAAAATTAATTTCTTACTGTTTATTAAATAGTAGCAAGATTTACTAAGAAACTATTTTAGAAGATTTGATTTTTAAATTTACTTATTTAAAAAATTAGTAAAGCAAAGTAATTTTTAATGAGAAAAGTTTGCTTAGAAAGATGTGGAGGAGATAAAGATAGAAAATATGTGTTCAAGAGAAAACAAAGGCTTCTTCAGCATAGAAATAAGTGAGCACACACACAAAAAAAGAGAGATAATAAACAAAGCATATGTTCAAGGAAGAACACAGGCTCAAAGAGCAAACCTGACTTCTAAATTTAAAATACTTGTGCAATTTCTGAGCACAGAGCCAGGAGTAGCCCTGAGTGCCACTGGGTGTGATCCCCCCCAAAAAACACAAGCAAAAAAAAAAAAACCAGATCAGTGCAATTGCATATTCTATCAGTGGTCATTGCCCCCTGTCCTCACCTCAAGATGGTTGGACTTAAAACAAAACTACAATTTCAATACACTACAAAGGAAAAAAACAGAAGTGAAAAAAATATAAAAAATTTAAATATACCTTTTGCGTTTGTTGTGTAAGGACCAAGATTCTCCCCCTAAGTCCATGATAAAAATAACTTTAGACTAAGACAAACCCAAACCCTAGTAAAGTGTACTTTTCCAATCCTAGCTGAAGGTAGAGAAAGAGTTAACTCAGTAATAAATTCCTCCAGGAATGAAGAACTAGAGGTTGAGTGACTCTGAAAAAAGGTTCTCTCTCTCTTTTTTTTAATAATTTTTATTTTAAACATATTGGCTTACATATTGTTGACAATCATATTTTAGGTAATCTAACTAGGGAATACACTATTATAAAGAATGTAATGAGTATAAATCATGTTTATTTCTACTTTGTGTCTCTTTTTTTCTTCTTTCATTTTCATAATAATAAATTGTTTTTGTCCTAGGTTTAGGAATCCTTTTAAAAGATTTTCTCATAGATGTCAACTATTTTTAAGAAAAGATTCTTGAAAAAAAAAAAACAAAAGGCATTAGTATACCACCGGGACTGATATCCAATTAATAAGACAACATGGAACTCATCTAGAATTTATTTTAGAAATGTCTTTTATGTTAGCAAATATCTTTTCAGATATTTTTTCAGGTGATAACCACTTTTAGATTAGTCATATTCTTGTTGTTACTACGGTATGATTTATTTTTTACATC
>PVKC010050107.1:0-10624 GCA_004027635.1 Crocidura indochinensis
AAATCTTATTGATTCTATTACACTTAGAGCTGGCCTGTTCACACATGTTCTATTTTGTCTTTTCTGTAATTCTTTTAAATAGTCCCATTGGAAGGATTATTCTTCTAATATAGACAGACAACAAAGAAGAGAAAATAGCTTTGGAAACTATTTTAAGTTTTGATGTTGTCTACAGCCATTGCTGAAAAATACAATGGATTTTCCCTTTCCCTTCCCTGAGATTTATTTCTAAAGCTTTCTATTACTGTTTCAGATTTAAAAACAGTTTCCCAGAAAAGTTGTAATACGGGAGAGTTAGTCTTTTCATAGTTCTCTTAAGAGAAACATATTGTATAAATAAGTTGAATTGAGAATAGGCAGGGGTGGGGTAGGAGGGAGGTAGGGACATTAGTGATGGCAATGTTGGACTAGTGAAGGGTGGGTATTCTGTTTATGACTGAAACCCAACTACTATCATGGTTATAATTATGGTGAAGCTAAAATAAAGATAATATTTTTTGTCTGTTTGTTTTTGTCTTTTGGGTCACATCTGTGACACTCAGAGATTACTCCTGGCTATGCACTCAAAAATTGCTCCTGACTTGGGGGACCATATGGGACACAGGGGAGGGGGTAAAATTGTTGTCCTTCCTGTCCTAAGTCAGCCAGGTGCAAGGAAACACCCTACTGTTGCACCACCTCTCTGGCCCCAAAATAAAAATATTATTTAAAAAAAGAGAGAGAGAAACATGTTGAAAAAATATGTTTAATTGAGGAACTGTTTCTCAATGTTTTACCAGCTTAAATTTTAAAAATTTATTATTTTTATACAGTCACTGTTAAAGTATATTTATTCATGAATGGGCTTCAGGATTAAACATTTCAATATCTATCCTTCTGCAGTGCCCACTACCCTTTGCCAGTGATTCTTTCTCTAGCCAATATTTTCCTCCCTTTACTAGAGGCACTTCGATACATACATATTTTTAATTATGTTATTTAAGCAATGTGGTTATAGAACTGTTAATGATTAATTTTCTATCATAGATTAAAAACTGCTCTGTACCTGTTCAATTTTCCTGTCACCAGTGTCCCAGGTTTCCTTCTCCCACAAGAACCCACCCAACTCTCTCCTGCTTCAGGGACAGGCATTTTGCTTCTTTCTTTTTTCTTTTGACACTGTGATTAGCATTATTATTAATGGAAGATTAGAGTATTGTCACTGATTAAATTTCATATATAACATTTTACCATCATTTTGCACTATCCATTTTGGTTAAAACTTCCCTCTAACATTGTTTTTTAACCACCTCAGCACTACCTTTTCTATTCTCCAGTTGCATATAGGGGGCTTGCTTCTCACTAAAAACCAGTTCCCAGATTCTTCGTTCATATTCTTTGAGTATTTGTTAGTCTATAATCATGTTTTTACTCTTTCTTTCTTTCTTTCTTTCTTTCTTTCTTTCTTTCTTTCTTTCTTTCTTTCTTTCTTTCTTTCTTTCTTTCTTTCTTTCTTTCTTTCTTTCTTTCTTTCCTTCCTTCCTTCCTTCCTTCCTTCTTTCTTTCTTTCTTCAATTCTTCCTTTCTTTTTCTTCTCTTCTCTTTCTTTCTTCTCTTTTTCTTTCCTTTGATTTTTGGGCCACACTGGTGACACTCAGGAGTTACTCCTGGCTATGCACTTAAAAATCTCTCCTTTCTTGGGAGAGCTTGTAGGACACCAGAGCATTGAACAGAGGTCTATTCTGGGTCAGCTGTGTGCAAAGTTAAAGCCCTACTACTGAATCATCACCCCGGCCCCATCTTGCTTCTTTCGATCACACACATGAGAAATATTCTATGTTTATCTTTCTCCTTCTGAGTAATTTAGCTAAGCAGAATGTTCTCCAGATCCTTCCATGTAGCAGTAAATTGCATGGCTCTTTTCTTATGGCCAAGTATGATACGATTATGAATATATGCCATAGCTTCTTTATCCAGAGAACTATTTTTGAGCATTTGATTTGTTTCCATTTGAATGTTATGGATAGCACTTGTGAGAACATAGTGGTCAAAATGTCTTTTCCCCACTTTTTTTTTGGGGGGGGGGCATTGTGATATGATACAAGAAGTGTTTGTACTGGAAGCTCAATTTTGAGGTACTTTTTTGTTAATTTTTTTTACTGCTGTTATTTTTTTTAGAATGTCTACATATTTTTGAGACATATTGCACTACTCAACATTTTCAAAAGTAGTAAATGAGTGCCTTTTTATCCCTACAGCACACTAGTATTAGTTGTTCTATTCCTTTTTTAATGTGTGTCAGTGTCTCGGGTGTTATATTGTTTTGATTTACAACTTCCTGAGGATTAGTAATGCAAATAATTTTTCAAGTACCTTTTTACCATTTATATTTCTTCTTGAGATAACACTTTTCATCTCTTCTCTCCATTTTTGATGGGATAAAATTTATCCATCTTATAAAGTTTTACCAGTGCTTTATATATCTTTTGTAATAAACTTTTAGCAGATGGTTGGAAGGTAAATCATTTATCCCATTTATGTGCTGCATTTTAGTATTTTGGAGGGGGGTTTCAGAATCTTCTTAATTTAATGTAGTCCCTCTGCTTTTCTTTACCTTCATTTTCTTGGGGATTTGTCATATTTGGTTCCTGGAGATGTCTCTAACTGCAATGTCATGGGGTGTTTAATGTATGTATTTAATCTTTGTACATTGTGAAAGACAAATCTGATATCCAGATCTCTAATCCATTTTTATTTGACTTTTGTGCATGGCATTAGAAAGCTGTCTGAGTTCTTTTCTTTTCTTTTTTAGTTTTTCATGTAGCTGACCAGACTTTGCAATACCACTTGTTGAAGAGTTTCTTTGCTTCACTTCATAAATTCTGCTATTGTTAAATAATTTGTTATTGAAGACTAACTTATCAAACACCTGATGGTCTGTTTTAAAATATTCTATTCTATTTATTTGAGGGTCTGTCTTTATTCCAGTACCTTGCCCTCCAATTTATAGTTTTCCAAAGGGTTGTTCTAGTTTTTGATGAAAGGTATTGTTTCATTTAAATTTTAGGAGTTTTTATATGTTTATTTGAAAAAATATCATGGTATCCTTAGAGGAAGTGCACTTAAATTTATACATTTTAGGGATTATTGTCATTTTAATTATATTAATACATCAAAGCATGAGCAGAGAAAATAATTTTTCTGTGTCCACTTTTATTTATTTGCTTGTTTATTTGTTTATCTTATAGGGAAGGACACAGATGAGATTTCCCAAGTTTACAACAAATCATAGGGATCAGCACATCATAATGAAATGCATAAACCTTGCCCTGGGAAAACAACCTTCATGATTATGGTATTTATGCTAGGTAAATATCTCTTTTATTTCTTAAGGTCATGTTATTTATTTTTCTGTACAGAGAAACTCTTAATTTAAACAGATTCCAATTTTTGAAGGCATAATTAAATGAGATTTTTAAATAAATAACTATATCTTCTCTTTTATTTGCACATAGGAAAGTTACAGACTTTTGCATATTAATTTTGTATGACACTGCTACGCAAATCAATGATTTTGATCTTTCTTTTTTATAAATAATATTTTTTATTTAAACACCTTGGTTACAAACATGATTGTGGTTGGATTTTTTATCTTTCTATAGTAGTTTTAGGACTTTCTAAATATTGTTTTATGTTATTACAAATAGTGAGTACTTGAGTTCATTTATTCCTATGCCCATAATATTTTGTTTTGTTTAATTGCTATCCCAGTATGTTATTGAATAGTAATAGTAATAGTGGACAATCAAGTTTCGTGCCTGCTCTTACACGAGAGGATTTTAGTTTTTCCCTTATAGTATAATTCTTGACTTTGTTAAGTAAAGTCCCATCAATTCCTATTTTATTGATAGTTTTTACTTACAATGAATGCGTGCTAGATTTTTATCAATTTCATTCTCTGCATTTGTGAATATGATAAGATGTATTTTTATTGATATGGTGTGCTATGTTGATTGATTTGCTTATGTTAAGCAATCACCAGGTTGAATCTCACTTGGTCATGGTATCTGGCCTTGTTGGTAAATTATCCAGTCTTATTTGCTATCATTTAACTGAAAATTCATCTGTATTTATTGGAGAAATCAGCTTATTCTTAGCTTTCTTAATGGTGCCTCTGATTTTTGCACTAGGGTGAAGTTTGCTTCATAGGAGCTTTTTGATGCATTTACTTCATTGATTTTTTTTCCACTATATTTTAGTACTGTCTTTGAACCCACAGGGTTTCCTTTGGTAAATCTATTCTAAACTTAAGGATGCTGCTTTAAATGTGATTTTCTTCTTTTATCATGCTGCTCTAAATATTTTATCTTGATCTATGATTTTACTCATTCTGAATAGGATGCTTCTTTGAGTATTGTTTGTTTCTCTTTTAGCTGGTATCTTTCACTCCCCCAGTTAGTCGGTGCATGTACTTTCAAACTGAGAATTTCTCACCAATAATATCTTTTACTGTTCTGTCTTCATAGGTCTTGTCTGACTGGCTTTCTGGTACCCACAGATACTTATTTTGTTCCACTTAAATTCATATCAAAGTACTCTTGTTAGCTCGTCCTTTATTTGAGGCTTTCCATCAAATTCTGCAATTGTCTAAAGGTTTTATGCAATTCCTCTTTGAACTCATTGATTCTACTCTCCTGTCCTCAGTATCTATTACTTTACTCATGAAGCTTTTCAGTGAGATTTTTAATTTTGCTTATCATGCTTTACAATATTGTTATTTTACTTGAAGATTTGTAATTATTGCTGTCAAATAACTTCTTTTAAGTGCAAATTTGTCTCTGTTGTTATTTTTATCCTAGCAGGTTAGATTAAATCCTCAATTTCTAACTAACTGATATGTTTAGTTAATAATTCCATTTTGTGCTTAACATTGTTGATATCTGTTATAGTAAAAAATAAACATTTTTTTCCAGGAGGTTATATATTTAGTGAATTTTCATGCCAATATCTAAAATCGGTAATTTTTTTCCACTTCCATTGTGGAAGTTTCTTATTTCTTGTTTAATAATTCTTGGTATTTTATTAGATTCTTGCCTTGATATTTGCATTTTGTGGGTTTTTTTGGGGGGTCACACCCGGCAGTGCTCAGGGGTTACTCCTGGCTCCATGCTCAGAAATTGCTCCTGGCAGGCACGGGGGACCATATGGGGCACCGGGATTCAAACCGATGACCTTTTGCATGAAAGGCAAACGCCTTACCTCCATGCTATCTCCCGAGCCCCTGATGTTTGCATTTTTTTAATTTTCATTTTGTGATTATCTCTTCTACTCTTGGAATTTAAGTAGCCATCTTCAACTTTAAAATACTTCTTGAACCATGAGCTTAGTTCCATGTAGATCTATACATTCCACATGTACTTTCATCCATGATAAGCCTAAAATTTGTTCTGTCTGATTCCTCACTACCTTACAACTAATCCACTAACTCAGTGGATTAACTAACTACCTTACACCTAATCCACTAACCTAATCAACTATTTGCTTCTCAAATAGTGGGGCGCACCGCCCGGGGGGGCATGAGGCTCCGTAAAGGGGGTCACATTTGACCTCAGCAAACACTGTTATAGCATGCTAAGCCCCATGTTTATGTCTCTAGAGCTGAGAGTTGCTGCATCCTGCTTCAAATTCCGCTTAGAAAAGCTATGCATTGCAAAACGTGCTCATTGTAACCATTAATCCAGAATCACCTCTGATTAAAAAAATCAGCTCAAATTATTATATATATTTTTTGTTTTGAAGGTTAAAGTTTTTTTTTAAATAAAGATACTATTTACAGTCGTTCTGGGAGCTCGAAAATGTTTTCTTCTTCCTCGGGGGGCATGACAGAAAATAATTAAGAAGAGCTGCACTAACTCAGTGTTTGGAGTCACTAAAGAACTGTCCATAACAGACATCCACATCCCACTATATAACAAGTGCTGCCAATTCTAACACATAAACAAGAATGCTTATGCACAAAATTTAACATATAATTGCTGTAATAGTTTACTAATTATAAATTTCTCACTTTAGTCATTGAAAAAATAATTTATGCGAATCATTACCAGAAATACATAATTTAATTTGCATTACAACTTCTCATGAAGTAATAATTCTTAAAATAATAATTCTTAAAATAATAATTCTTAAAATAATTCTTAAAATAACATTTTATCAGTATTAAAATAGGGGTTCAAAAATAATGTACTTTATAAAACATTTTGACTCACTCAGCTTACTGTATTTTAATGACTGCTAAATATTTCCTAACAAATATGCTAAGAACTGGACATAGATATATATAGTTTAGGGTTTTAGCAATTGCCTTCTATGCAGCCAAGCCTTGTTTATATCCCAGAGTGGCATACAGGCTCTAACACCACCTCTTATAAAATTCCTGAGCACACACTGTCAAGAGTATGCCCTGAGCATAGTTGGATGTGACCTAAATCCCACTTCTCTTAATAAAAAACTAAACTTTTAAAAGCTATAAAAGCTTATTAAAAGACCCAGAATTATTTTTGCAACTGATGTTTTTATATCTGTATTTGGTGTAACAGATATAATAGTTTATCAAATATAACTAAATTACACCTTTTCAGGAATATTACTGTCAAGTTTTATGTTTATCTTTCTAGTTTTCTGTAGTATCAAAATTCACCGAGTATGCCCATTGTTACACTCTAAAATAAAAATGCACTACATGTTTACTGCTTGTTTCTCTATGTTTATATTTTTATAAATTAATGCCTAAGAATATTTTGTTAATGTTTATGAGATCACACATTTAGGTTGAATGTACATTGCAAGTAGACTTGTTTCTAATTTTTAGAATATCAAATATATGACATAAATCTGTTGACCATTATAAAAGACAAATTGTACAACATATGTTACATGATATGTGTACTTTTGCATATGCCCTCAAAGGTGTGAAAAATCACTATTTATATTTTCATCTATATGGGAAAATTTTTATTCAATAAACAATATTAGACAATGATTAAAGAAAATATGTACTTAGCACATATGTTTATATCACTAACAAGCATGCTACACATGTTTTGAAGTGACTTGCTATAATAAAATACTAAATATATGCGTATTATATATAATGTAATGTGACATGGAAGAGTAGAAATCTAAATGAAAGCAGACTATGAATATTATTTTTACACTGTACCTGCCAGTCAAGCTAAAATTTTATGAAGAACTGAGAAGCAATTTTCACTCATGTATATTATATCATGTAGGTCATATTCTTTTATGTAAATCTTTCACTTGGCTGTTTAACTTTCAATATAAACTTAGCTCTAAGAAGTATGAATTTTTTTCTTTGTAATTTATTCTGGGTTTTGGAAAGTAAATATTTTTTTGAGCATGACATCTATAAGGGGCATTGTTTGAATAGGTATTTAAACATGAGCTGCATCTGTTTTTACTAATAGTGGTATAATAAAAGTTCTCTTTATTCCTCACTGAACTTTGTCCAACAATTGGAAAAGGAATACAAAGGATTCATAGTTGTGTTTAATTTTTCATAATCTTTTAAATACACACATATAGGCATATATAGTATATATAAATACATATATAAATATAAATATATACACACACTAAAGTTTGCAACTTGGATAGTGAGCCTGGACTTCATCAGATTTAAGAAATGTTTGTTTTTATTTATTCATATACACTAATTGACAAAATCTACACATCAGTATATTTTCCTAGAATATTTAATTTTTATACTTTTAGAATTGCTAGGCCATGTTATAGTTAAAATCCAACTAAGTGAGGGAAATAAAATAATATATGCATACATATTCCATATGCAATCATGACATATTTATAATTTTTTATACAGAAATAATGAGGGATCAGAGTGATAGTACAGTGGTACAGTTTGCCTTGCACTTTGCAAACCCAGGACAAGTCTGAGTTCAATCCCAGCATCCCATATGGTCTCCAGAGTTTGCCAGGAGAAAAATCTGAACACAGAGCCAGGAGTAAGCCCTGAGCACTGCTAGGTGTGCCCCCACTCCGAAAAAATGAACAATGAGAATAAAATTTAGTATGTGAAATTCTACATGCCAGCTAAAAATCTATAAAAACCTCATTGAAATAGAATAAGATATTTTGATTATTTTTATTTTAGTTTGGAGAGAAACATAGGGTTGGAGTTGTATATCAACAACAAAATACCTGCCTTTTATGTGTTAAATCCTGGGTTCACTTTTGAATATGGTAAAATTAAAAAGCAAATATACAAATTGGCAATATTAGTTAGATATAGTGAATTCATATTAATTTGATGTTAAATTATATTATTTAAAGTATATCACCAATAGAAACATATGAATCTTTTTTACATTATTTAACCATTTAATAATTTTATCTGTTTTAATTTTAATAATAAATAAAATTTAAAAAATTTATTGCAAATTCATGAAGGGCCTATGTAGAAAGATGAGTGTAAGGATAAATGGTGAAATATAAAGTTGGCAATATATCCAGTTGTAATAGCCTTGTTCTACATTTAAACTTTGTCTTATAAAATATTACATATTTATAATCAATCTAATATTTTCATAGAAAATAGCTTTCAATTTCAAATTCTTCATTGCACTTGAAACCAATCTCAGATTTTAAGTTTCTCAAGCCCAAGATCATCAAATAATTTCATTCCTCTCTTTCTCCATACTTTATTTCTAATTAATCAGAACATTTTATGAGTAGTGCTCTCAAAGTAGAAGCAAAGAGAACACTTGATAACTTCTATTTTTTCAAAATCAAAGTCCTTACATGATTACTGTAACAGATTTTAATCAACTCCCCTTAATTATATCATTTCTCTCTCAGATTCTTGTCAAAACTTTCATTGTAATATTTGTAAAATACAAATCAGACCATGGAGCTTCTTTAAGAAAAAACATTCAATGATTCATACTTGACTAAAAATTAAGTGTGTTTCTTTTTTCTATATCTGAGGATACTAAGTAGTATGACTCACTCAGTTTATTGGTTTCATCTGCTTCTTGATTTCTAGCCTCATTATCCTGTAATCACACTGTATTTTTTCCTTCAAAATGCATGTATGATCCTTATTTTGGAGATTATGGAACCTCTTGTCTTGTTTCAAGAAATTCTAATACCAATTCCATATATTTGCATATCAAATTAATACTACTGCATTAAATATTTGTTTAAGCTTCAGCTGATGACTGGGAATTTAGTTCAAATGGCTTCAACCCTCACTTTAACTGTTTTAGATCATGCATTTGGTCTCTTACACAAACTGAACTCTCCAGATTATTACTAAGTATAGTTCTGGAGGCTTCTGAGGGCCCAAACACACACAAGCCTGAGTAACATTGCACATTGCAGTGACAAACCTCAACACTAGATTGTGCAGTCCAGATGCTGATCATCAATATTAAGTTTCCTCCGATCCCTGAGCTTTCTTTGGGTGTTTCAACATATGTGACTATATTACTGTACTCTCATTAGTCCTACTAACTAGTTAATGTCTCATAGCTAATCTATACATTTTTCTTGTTTGCTGCATTTATAAATTTCTCGTTGCATTTTGTGTGTGTGTGTGTGTGTGTGTGTGTGTATGTGTGTGTGTGTGTGTGTTACCTTTTGGGATATTCTTCTGGGGTGAAATCCAGGACACATTTTGATATCACACCATGGTTGATGAGTTTAAAATATAATTGACAGAAGTAAGGTATCAGGTAGTGTCCTTGAGCTGGGGGTCCTTCTGAAGCTTAATGTGGTTGCATGCAACAGTCCACATTTAGGGTTAGGGTGTGAGAAGAGCCATATAGAATGAGTCAGCAAGAGTGTTGGTTGCAGTTTCTGGCCAATGCATAGAATAGAATCTTATTTTTACTTTCATTAAACAGTTCTAAATAAATAACTTAGATGCTTCCTCTTCCTTTTCTGTTCTTTCTCATTTTTCTTCCACCCCACTCTTCTTCCTTTGTTGTCCTCCACATCTTCCACCACTTCCTCTTCTTCGTCATCTCATCTGCCTCCTTCATACTGCTTCTTCTCATTATTTTATAAACCTTGTATATCAATCATTCTTTTGCCTAATAATTCTGTTTTAGTTAATTCATGATAAAAGTAAAAAATTTAGATTGATGACAATGGCAGACATTTTCAACCAGTGAGAGCTTTATATCAGTTTCTGGACCTTATAAGCTTTCAAAATGTATTTCCAGATACCTGTACATTTTAGGACAGTTGTCTAAAACGGGTCTCAAACTCTCAGCCTGCAGGCCATTTGCAGCCCTCCGTACAACGTTTTGTGGTCCGCGGCCGGCCTTCAAATATCGCAGTATTCGCAACTATTCACTTACCGAATAATCACAATAAAAATCGCATTAGTAAGAACAAAATCACATTAAACATTCGCATAGCCTGAGCAGTTCCATTCCTGGTACGCAAATGTTTAGTGCGATTTTGTGCGATTTTTTTCCTTACTAATGAGATTTTTATTGCGAATATTTGGTAAGCGAATAACCGCAAATACTTTGCACCTAGAGCAGCCGTCATTTCCGCTGCTCCTGCCCGCTGTCCCTGTGTGTGTGCGTGTGTG
>PVKC010050108.1:0-10632 GCA_004027635.1 Crocidura indochinensis
TCTATTTTTAATTGTCTATATATCATATAATATTATATGCAATAGTAAGTTTCACCATATCTTTCTCTTCCTGATTTATTTCACTAGATAAAGTTCCATCTAAGCTGTTGCAAATTATTTAATTTTATCTTGTTCCTGAATTTCCATAACATCATGTACATTTAGTATCTACTCACCAGTTCTTGAGTACATAAGTTGCTTATACAACTTATCTTTTGTAAATAAAATCACAATAAATATACAACGGTGAATTTCTCTTGTGACATTATTTTTATAAAGCTGTAGGAGTGAAATTGCCTGATTAATTAGTTGAACATTTTTAAGATTTTGAGAGATCATTATATTTTTTTTCTCATAGAAATCAGAATGTATTGTCATTTTGACTTCTATTTTCCTGATGATAATAATTAATGAATATTTTTCACTTTGCTGACTCTGTGTCTACTAGGTTTTCTTCAATATTAGGATTCAACCCAATATACACACAGGCCCTTTGCTTTCGCATAAAAGCTCTTTAGATTTTGGGGAGAGGCAACACCCGGTGGCTCACAGGGGTTATTTCTGGCTATGAGCTTAGAAATCGCTCCTGACTTGGGGGACCATATGCGATGCCTGGGGATTGAACCAAGTTCTGTCCTGGGTCAGCCGCATGAAAGGCAAAAGCCCTACTGCTGTACCATCGCTCTGGCCCCAAGCTCTTTAATTTTGCCTTTAAACACATTACCATTTTTGTGCCTTTTTTTTTTCAAATATATTCCAAACTCTTACAATTTTTTTACAACTTTCTCTGTTTTTATATATTTGAGTTTGACGAATTCTTTAAATACCATTTATATTAGTCATTCGTCAGCTGTATTGTGTTTAAATGTTTTCTCCATATCTTCACAGCTCATTTCTTAGGGGGTTTGTGAATTTAGGATACATTATCTCCTTTGGAAAAAATATTCAGTTTAAAGAAAATTCATTGAACTGTTTTATCTTCCTGACTATTGGTGTTCAATATCTCGCATTTGTTTTATTGTTTGAGTGTCTAAGAAAAACATCTTGAGTAACCTTTTTGCATGGTGTGAAATGTTGATCCATTTTCATTCAATTTTGGATTGTAATTCTTTGGGTCACTAAAGCTTTCTGTATTCAGGAATCACTCTTTGAGGAGCTTGAGGTATCATTGTATGCTAGGGATTGAACCTTGATTGGCTACATCCAAGATAATGTCTGACCTTTGAACTATGTTTATGCCACCCCTATTCTTTTGCACGTGACTTTTGAGATGTTCTCATGCCATTTATTGAAAATTATTCCTTTCTCCTTTTTATGCTGCAAGAAAAAAAATCTGACATGAATATACAGTCAAGTACTAATAAAAGAGTCAACTTGACACATTTTTTATTTTAGAAAATAATTTCATCACATGTCTGACCTTAGCCTTGATCCCCTGCATTACATATGGCCTAGATATCTGCCAAGTATAATCTGAGTAAAGAGCCACATGTAAGCCAATGTGGCCTAACTGCCTGTCCTGACCAAAAAAAGAAAATCTACTCAGTTTGACTCAGAGTTTCAACTCTTTATTTCCATACTATGATTATAATATAATTAAAATTATCTTCAACTTTCTAATCCATAAATGGATTTTTACAGATGTATATAAAATTATGAGGAAAATTTGGAGTATCTACAATCTTTTTATTCTGTCTCCATCTTCTTGCTTGTTATTGATACTCAAAGCATTAATGTTTTGGACACTTGTTTAGTAATGAATTAAAGTAGGTTACACTGCTGTGTTTTGTTTTAGAAATGGTAGTTTGTCAACATAGAAGGCTGATTGACCAGGACAAACAATACAATGAGACAATTCAGGAACAGCAAAGAGATCAAACTGGACCTAGCCCTATTAGAATAAAAATCTGAATTGCCTTAAATAATTCTCAGCTATTCAACTTTGTTTTTAAGGTGACAGTACAACTGATTACAATCAAATTAATAACCATCAAATTAATTTTTTCTTCCAAGCATCATTATACATTTAGTAATATTAATCTTTCTGATTTAAATATAAAACTAAAATAGACTTGTGTAATGAGGTTTTGATAAAAGTGTCAGCTCTTGTTTTGTTTTTGCTTTTAATAACTTACAGTTTCTTTGAGTCTTCACCAGGTTCTGGACTCAGGATTAACCTCTAATGTTACTTAAGGAACCATGTATTACCAAGGATAAAAGCTACATGCAAATTATGTACTCAATCCATTGAAGCTCTCTCTCCAGGCCTCAGTTAATGCTTCTGTAGAGCATTAACCACAATTATCTGATATAAGTCTTTAATATATATTTTACTTTCTTCAAAGTTAGAAATGAGATAATTTTATATAGATTAGGTCTTACTGCAGTACTATGATAGGCTGTACTACGTTCTGACTTTTTCACTTCTCATTTCCAGTCATTAAGGTGTTTCTAAAAATGATATAGACTACCCAGTTCTCTTGACCATGAAATAATGCACTTTATATACTCCTCAGTATTGTGCTGAGGTTAGATCTTTACTTGTGACCTAAACTTTAAGTTAGTTTTGTTTTGCATTGGAATCATCCTGTCTCTCCACTTACTCCTAATAGGAACCATATAAAGTACTGAGGATTGGTCTTGTGCAAGGCAGCAAAAATCCAATATGCTATTCAACCCTGTAGCTAAACCCTATTTTTTTCAACCCTGTAGTTAAACACACAGAGCCCACACTCTGTTTCCACTAATCCCCTAAACACCCAGAGAATACACCCTGCTTTCCTGTAAGCTGATTGGTTGAGGCACACTGTAAGTATCCAATTTTCACCCAAATAAATCAAGTTATATCCCCAAAGTGTCTCCCGGATGGTTTGAATCTGTAAATGTGCTACTTGCCCGACATCCAACATCAATTGGACTCATTTACACAACCCAGGTTCTAAATCTAGTAAATACTTGTCTTTGTTGATAGTATTGAACATATTAAATGGTATATTTCTCCTATTTTTCCATGTGCTTCCCATCCCTATTAGCAAACTGCTGGAGATGAATTTCAATATTATATGAGTAAGTTTCTCAAGTGAATCCAATTTAAGATTACACTAATTAATATATTATAATTGCCATTGATCACTAAGTAGCTCATGACCAAATCAGTGACATTTTTTGATACTAACAATAAAATATGATAAAACAGGAAATAGCAGACAAAAATTAAAATACTTGTTGAGATTACATTTTAGTAAGAAATTGTATTAATAAACTACTAAAATAGATACTTGCTAAATAAATGATGACTCAAACAATATGAAAAATTATTGTTCGGGGCCCGGGAGATAGCATGGAGGTAAGGCGTTTGCCTTTCATGCAAAAGGTCATCGGTTCGAATCCCGGTGCCCCGTATGGTCCCCCGTGCCTGCCAGGAACGATTTCTGAGCATGGAGCCAGGAGTAACCCCTGAGCACTGCCGGGTGTGACCCCCCCCAAAAAAAAAGAAAAATTATTGTTCATATAAAAATTAGTCCTGGACTGTTAATCTTGGTATACTTGTATATAGGGATATTTTGCTCCACGCTACTTCCTATGTGGTTCTATTTTATTTTTTTATTTTTTAATATAATTTTTTTAATCATATTAGCTTACATATTGTTGACAATCATATTTTAGGTACAAATTAGCATAAAATCAGGTGAACTCCCATCACCAAATAGTCCTCCCTCCACCTCCATTCCCGTTCTACTTACCATATCCTCTCCCCTACCCCCCCACCCCTCCGGGGTTGCTAAAGCAAGTGGTCCCCTCTGTGCCTAGCTTACTACTTAGTGGTTTTACACCTGTTTGGTCTTAGTTACCCCCTTTTTCCCCCGTAATTGGAAGGCTGGAATATTTAGTCAAGTTATGTGATTTTGTTTGAAAAAGAGAAAATTAATACCCTGGAGAGAGAGAAAAAAATAGAAGAAAAAAAAGATAAATAAAAAACATAAAAAAAACAAAAGGATCAAATACTCTGGGAATGGGTGGAGTCCCTCTAGAGGCTTTCATTTTTGGTTTGAGAACTGGAGGGGAAAATGAAGGTGGTATAGAACAATTGTACATAAAGAATCGTCAAATAAAATATCCAGTGAGCATTCCAAAAAAAAAAAAAGTACCGTATAAAGGCCATGGTATTGAGATAGAAATGTGGCAGTACAAGTAAGAAAAGAAAAGAAGAAAATAAATATAAATGGAGACATCCACTTCAATAGCCAAACAATATTTTTTTATTATCATTATTTACTTACCTATGTGATTTTAAGATATTTCTAGAATACCTTCCATGAACTCAAAGAAATTATAAACATGATAGTGCATAAGAAATACTTAAGTCTTTATCATTTAGAGAGAAGTAATATTTCCACTTTTATTTATATTTACTTTTCATCAGAATAGACTGCCCTTGACTTGACATATGTTTATTATAGGTCCTGCAGCTCAGAGGGATCTTGTTAAGAAATAACCATTTTACTGTAAATGCTAAATTGTAATGGTAATTTCTGTCGTGCAAATGACTTTAAAAAATCAACTGCAGGTTAAAGGAAAGATGCAAGCCTGAAGGTAAAGGAAGATGAAGCAATCAGTTCTTAATATGTTCACTGTTTTGTAGAAGATAGGACAGACTGGCTTTCCAGTTTGTGAGAGATATTTTGGATTTATAGGAAAAAAATATAGCTGATACAAAAAGCAGTTCTTTCCTGAAATTGAGACTCTAGTTTCTAAGCTAGAGGTAAACTATTTTACTATGGAAAACATTTCTGAGCAATTCACCAAAAGTCCCTTAAATACAGCAGTCCTATTACATATAAAAATGCATATATGTCCAGTCATAGAAATAAGCACCTCCTTCTAACTTGAAACAGAATTTACCTGAAATTTTAGACTATCTAATAACCAAAGAGCAATAATGTTTAGATTTTTGGTAATCTCAGATCGCTTTCAACAAAACACATTTTTCTTGATTAATATTCATGTGCTATATTTTGTATAAATGTTATTGATTGAATTATGATTGCTTTATAGAAGGGTGGAAGAAATAAAATACAATCTCTGTACTAATTGATTATAATTTCTTTAACAGTCTATAAAATTTTATCTTATCCTTAAATTAGTATCTACAATTTGATTATTATGTTAACACTGATGCTAATCATCTTCATTATTTGGGAATAACAATGCTGATATTACTTAGAAAGCTTAATAATCTAAATATCAAGGGATGATTGCTACCTTATAAACATAGCCCTTTCATTGTCCTTGGTTAACATTTGGTTTCTCAGCTTGATGCTGTGTGCCTGGCTTTTGTTTCTTTCTTTTATGACTATGCAAATCACGTCTGTCTTTCCAGAGACCTGTTAGCAGCAGGCCTATTCAGAAAGAACAATAGAGTAAATATATTCACATCAAGCTCTTTATAGCTCTTCTCTGTGAGGGCTTAATATTGATGTAGGAGAATAAATAGATAGCTACCACTGTTGAGCTTCATAGTTGTAAAAGACATTTTAACTTAGTGAGGATGGTGCATAGAAAGAAGAGGGCTACTTAAGAGAAAAAAAAGGGAAGAAATTGGAGATAACATTTGTTGGCTGGACTATGTAAGAGTAGATTGTAGCTTTCAAGTAGTAGAGGGATACAAGGTGATGTTTACCTACAAAATACAGGCAATTAGATATCAGTTATAATGGACATGATCCTGAACTAAGAATAATAAAACAGAAAAGATTTATTAAATCAAATTATCAAACATTTTTAAAGCGGAATAGACCAATATATTAGATAAACATAAATATGACCAATAAGGAATACTGATAACTTAAATTAGATATTTGAAATGTATATTAGCATTTAGAGATAAGCAACATTTAGATAAAAATAACTAATAAATTGCTAGATTGTTGTTCCATTAGAATGTTTTATCTGTTTTCAAATTTATTATTTACCTATTGAGGTGAGTCATATTTACAAGCATACTATCATTCAATATTGAATAAAGCATTTGCTCTCACTACATGAGTACAATAGAAATTTGTTTCAAAATTGTCTCTATAAATGTACTTCTGAAAGAGGTGATTGATTCTACTGTTTTTGTTTCAGGCTATAGACTATTTAAACAGAAAAAAAGCTTAAAAGAAACAAAATTTGGCTAATTTTTATATGTTTTAATATATGGCATAGTTTAAATATATTTCCAAGTTTAAAAATTGTAGAATCTTAATCCTTGTTATTCTTGCTATTGTCCAAAAAATAATTCTATAGATTATTAATTGCAATATTTGTGTAGCCCAAATAGAATTCATTAATTTATTATTTATTCCATAACATTGTCTGCTAATTGATATAAAATTAGGTATGTTATATAATTTCACAATATATGAATATAATACAAACATATGTTAAATATAGGTATATTTATATACCTATACAGTTATAAAGTATCTTAAATTCTAATTATTAGTCAAATGTAAAAATACTTTACTGATATATCTGATGATATCTGTTGTTTTTGAGATTAAAAACAGAAATCTTAGGAGTACATTATTTTAAGATACTTTAATTTTATAGAAATTTTGGCTATTTGGCTATCTGCTCCTGCAGACAACATTTGCTACTCATCAATATCAATATGTCTCATGAGAGTGGTACATAAGTTATAGGTAATGAATCTACATACACACATATTTTATAAATTAAGCTCTGTACTTTATGTTAGTGCTCATTTTAATTATAATGCATATTTTATGGTTTTAGAAAATATAGAATATTATGTATATTTAATTTCATTTAAATATATAGAGAGTAGTTGCTACTCTAAATCATTCTATATGCAATCTATGTATTTCTCTTTTTACTTAACATGCTCTCTATTGATTACGTTTACATTCTCTCCAAACAATTACATATTTCCTTTGTCTAGACTATCATATATTAGGCAACATAAACACGAATATATCTTACAATAGTCTTTACCACTGTAATATGTATATAATATAATATGTATATGACTACATTTTGTAGTTGGTAACATTTACTTCTTAGAAAAAGAAAATGTATCTTCATTTTCATAGACTGTAGAGATTTTGTGAAAATCTTTTTTTAAATATTTAGTAGATTCACAATGACTATATATAACCATATTTTGGAAGTTTAATAATTTTTTATTTAATTACATTAATATGTACATGCCTATTTAGATACAATAATTATTTCTTTGCTAGGTTTTTTTCTTGTAAGGAACTAGTCACTTTTATATTCTATTTCATAATTCTGTGGAAATCTAAGTCATATGTTGTTCTAATTTTTTACATTAATATTTTGTAATTTGTGTATTTTCTAATTCTAGATATTCTAGTATTTTCTTATTCTACGTATAGACTTATCATTTTACTAATCTTTTAATATGATTGAATTATAAATATAGTTATTTACATTATTTGAAGATTGTTTTTATTTTAAACAATTTCAGTTCTAATTTTATCCTTTTGCTTAATTTAGAATAAATTTGCTCTTTTTAAAAAATATTATACCAAAGTATCAGCTTACATGTCTGAGTTTAGATCTTTGTTACTTCTTAAAATGTATTTCCAGTGTTATAAAATTTCCTCTAAACTCTGTTTTGTACATTTCATAACTTTTTGGTAAGTAACATTTCATTCAATTAAATGCTTTTGTGATTTTTTCCCTATGAGTCATTCTGTTATTTAAAAGCATTTCACATGAGTAAATTCAATTTAAAATGGATTAAAGACCTCTATTAAAGATCTGAAACCAGACATTATATTAAGAAAAACAAAGGCAGAATCTTTCATGGGATGGAATCTAGGGATATCTTCAATGAGTCAGTGTTATTGGTCAGGAAAACAGAAACAAATATAATTAATTGGGACAATAGGAAGTTATTAAATTATTTTTCTTTTATTTCTTAAAAGGAAATAATTAGCAGAAAATAAATATCCTCAGAGACTGGTATAAAATGTTTTTGAGTTAGTATGTAAGATATAAAACATTATAAAATTTAACACACACACAAAAATCAACCCCATCAATATTGGAGAGAAGATATATATAGAAATTTCCTGAAAGAATACATGCGAATGTCCAGCAGTATGTAAAAAACACTGAGATCACTTATTATTAGGAAAATGCAAAAAAAAAAAGTCAATAGATTTCACCTCCTGCCATTCAGAATGACATGTGTCAAAAAAGAACTAAGTATTTGAGGATTCTTTTTTTAATTTGAAGAGATAGATATACATATAGTCCATAATCATGGAATATTGAAGAATTACTAACTATATAAATTTAGAGTTAACACCAAAGCTCATTATAATCAAAGTGGGAAAAAAATCTAAAATTAGAAATTAGATGATACTCATAATAATTAGAAAAAATTAGAGTAGATCAATTTCAAGAAAAGAAATTGAAGCAGTAATCAACCCTCCCCTAAAAGTTGGAATATGATATAGCTCAGTAGCTCAGTTTATTGAGAGCTTTCAGTTCATAAAACAGAAGTGTTACCTGTCCTTTCTAGCTCCACAAAAATCAAATAGGAAAAAAAAAATCAAAGAGGAAATTCTTCCTAACAGTTAATGATTTAATGGAAGTAGCATTATTTAATTCCAAATCATTACATAAATATTACTAAAAATAGAAAGCCATATACCAATTTAATTGAGTAGCATAGATTAAACAGTTCTTAAAATCTTAGTGAACTAAGTTCATTATGCATAAAAATGATCAAATACTATGATCCTGTGGGATGTATTCTAGGGATGCTACAAAAATTCAGTAAATACAAAGAAAGTAATATGAGGTACCAACATAAATGAGAAATATAATTTTCTATACTAGTAAAATAGAAAACTGTTAACATGTTTTAGTACTTTTTAATGATAAAACTTTTATTCAAAATGGGGATAAAAGGAACTTACTTTAATATTACAAAGGGCCTTTATAACAAACATATATGTACCTCATGCTTAATAAAGAAAAAAATATTTCTTCAAAAATTAGGCAGAAGGCAAGGTTATTTATTTTAGCCAGAAATATTTCACAGGGGCTGGAGAGGTGGCACAGGGTGTAAGGCATCTGCCTAGTGTGCTCTAGCTTAGGATGGACTGCAGTTCGATACTTCAGCATTCCATATGGTCCCCCCAGCCAGGAGTGATTTCTGAGTGCATAGCCAGGAGTAACCCCAGAGCATCACTGGGTGTGGCCGAAAAAAAATTCATACCCTTCAATATGTATAGAGTTTTGCAAATAATTGTCGAATATTAGTTAAATTACCTTAGCTTTTGATTTTTGGATCATACCTTACAACATTCAGGGATTGCTCCTTTTTTTACACTCAGGAATTACTCCTAGAGGTATTTTCAGGGATCGAATGGGATGCTAGGGATCAAACCCATGTTGGCTACCTACTACTACTACTACTACTACTACTACTACTGCTGCTGCTGCTGCTGCTGCTGCTGCTGCTGCTACTACTACTACTACTACTACTACTACTACTACTATATTGCCTACTACTCAGGTCAAAAGATTTGCAAGATTTAGCAAAAAGTCAGTGTTGGAAAAAAAGTGCTTGCTCTGCATATGTCTCATCCTGGTTCAATTTCATTACTATACATGGTGCCCCACGTACCATCAAGGATTAGCGTTAAAAATATTTATATGCATGTTCTTTGCAGTGAAATTTAAAGTATCCAAGACTTGGGGTCTACACAAATCCTGAATAACAGGTGAGTATATAAAAAGAAATCGATTAAGGACCAGAGATCTATTTTTGAACAATGCCAACTAGGTTTGAATCTGAACCTCAATATGGTCTCTGGGACAGCCAGGAGTGATACTTGAGCACAGAGTATATGGCAAGCCCAGATCACTAACAGGTGCATCCTACCCACCCAATAATTGTGATATGTACACACAATTTAATATCACTAAGTAAATAAAAAATTTGAAATCTCACCTTTCTATAATTTGAATGATACTAGAGGAAGTTACGTTATGTGAAATCACAGAGAGACCAAAATATCTATCCAAATATTCCTGTTCTAATAAACAAATCATTTCTATCAAATATTAATATCTATTTGATGTTTGTCTGTGCCTTTGAAACCTGTGTTTGTATCTTTTAGTATCTAGATTATATCTATTAGGAAATATTTACTTTCGTATTTTGATCCTGAGCCTGTATCTCCCCGGCATGGGGCCTGGGAAGACCAAAATATCGAAGGATTTCTCCCTTGCTTGGGCAGGCTGGGAACCTTGGTAGACTCCCAGCTGCACCCTCTCCTGTCCCCCGGCCTCCAAGGCTTCCTGGGGTGGCAACCAAGGCAGCCAGAAAAGGTGGGTGTCGGGTGGCCCCTCTGGGAGGGATCCCAAGTTTTCCCCGCCCTTCCCCCTGTGCAGGGTGTGAGGGCTCAGGGAGGAGGGCAGGTAGATCCAGGCTTCTGGTTCTCTACGAATCATATTTTGATCCTGAGCCTGGCTCTACCTGGCATGGGGCCTGGGGAGACCCCAATGTCGAAGGCTTTCTCCCTTGCTTGGACAGGCTGGGAACCTTGGTAGGCCCCCAGCTGCACCCTCTCCTGCCCCCCG
>PVKC010050109.1:0-10625 GCA_004027635.1 Crocidura indochinensis
TTTTTTTTTTTTTTTTTGGTTTTTGGTTTTCGGGCCACACCCGGCGGTGCTCAGGGGTTACTCCTGGCTGTCTGCTCAGAAATAGCTCCTGACAGGCACGGGGGACCATATGGGGCACCGGGATTCGAACCAACCACCTTTGGTCCTGGATCGGCTGTTTGCAAGGCAAACGCCACTGTGCTATCTCTCCGGGCCCCTCCTTCCTACTCTTCTTGACCATCTCAAGGTCCAAGTTATTCACTTTCGTTTTTTTGTTTGTTTGTTTGTTTGGGGGTCTCACCCGGAGGCATTCAGGATTTATTCCTGGCACTGTGCTCAGAAATCGCTCTTGGCAGGCACGGGAGGCATATGGGATGCCGGGATTCAAACCAATGTTGTTCCTGGGTCTGCCCCTTGCAAGGCTAATGCCCTACTGCTGTGCTATCTCTCCGGCTCCAAGTTGTTCACTGTTTTAAGCATTAAGACGCCTCTGTAAAAACAAATAAAAAGAGTTTGAGTGTGAGGTGATTTCTGATGACTACATTTTGCTCAGTAATGTATATAATCAAATTTTGTTTTTGTTTTAAAAGAAGGCACACTGGAACAGGGACATATAACAAAAACTTACCTGAAGTAGTCATTTATTTCAGGACTGTTGACCATACTGGACCCTTAGTTATGTTCAGGTTTTAATAGCAGGGGAAGAAAATAAAAATAAATGTAACAGTAGATTTCCTGTGAAATAATAAAATTGCTCATCACTGGAGAGAGAAAATAAGATACTTGTCTTCAAAGTCTAAGCCAGAGCTTTCGAATTCCTTTCTTAGGTCCTCGTCTCGATTCTACAACTGGGATGGAAGCTGCTGAAGCAGGGAAACATTGCAGACTAGCAAGGTAAAAAAAATTGCATGTCTTCTTATAGGAAAGAGTTTGGAGAGGCTAGAGCAATATCACAGCAGTCGGGTGTTTGCCTTGCACACAGACTACCCAGAACGAACCAAGGACCAATTCCCGGCATCCCATATGGTCCCCGGAGCCTTCCAGGAGTGATTTTTTAGTACAAAGCCAGGAGTAACCTCTGAGCACTGCCGGGTGTGACTCAAAAACAAACAAACAAACAAAATAAAAAGAAAAGACAGTTTGGAGTTTGCTATATTTCGGGGGTTGGTGGAGCCCAGGTCTTACCTAAAAGACATTTAAATAAAACAAAATTTTAAAATAGGGGCTAGAGTAATAGCACAGTGGGAAGGGCATTTGCCTTGCATACAGCCACCCAGGTTTGATCCTCAGCATCCCATGTGGTCCCGAGTCTGCCAGGAGTGACTTCTGAGCTCAGAGCCAGGAATAACCCCTAAGTGCTGCAGGGTGTGGCCCAGAAACAATCAAAAAACCTTAATGTAATGCATGCCAAATCAAACATACTGGCTCACTGAATTTTCTTAAAAACACACATTTTTTATTTATTTGTTTGGTTTTTGGCATGGCATCCTAAATATTGCTGGGGCACTGGTTCAGTGCATGAAATTATGTTCTGGCCCTCCCTGTAATCCGTGTTACTCAGAACCAGCACTGTTGATGACCAGCACAGCCATATCTAGGTGCTCGACATGGAAACCAACATGTAGTACTGGGAGCTGAACTCAGGGTCTGGCACCTACATGCACAGTAGGACGACAACAATTAAAACTATCTATCTCTCTGGCCCCTAGACTTGTTATTTTCATCCTTGCTTAGAAAATTGAGATCAAATAATTCTCTTACATGTCATATATGAAAATGATACAGAAAATAAAAATTAAGTAAATATCTAGGAAAGCAGATGTACTAAGATTCTACATAAAACAGGAAAGTCTGTTTTCTAAATTTAAGTCCAATAGAAGAAAATCAATTTTTTTAAATTTTTGGTGCCAAAAATATGCCCCATGAACTCAATTGCCATGTCTGCATTCAGTTAGCCCCCATAGATGCAATCTATGTAAACCAGGCCATAAAAAATTATAGGTACATTGACTGTAACCCATTACCCCATTCTTCCTGTGTAACTTGATCTTACCTGCAAGACCCTCCCATTCCTGGATTTGCCTGGATGCAGCATGGAGAAAGCAAGACAGAGAGATGGCTAAGGAAGAAGGTCCTATGCAGGGCTGAATAGATATACAGTATAAATGGTTATGATATGGGCCAGGGCAAATAAAGATATTTTCTCTCTGGAAGCCTGCCTATGAGTGAGTTCTATACCCACTGCTCTACTGGACTCAGATACCTGCCAGCTGAGGGGGGCTGCAGAGCCGCGTGGCGTGGGATGGCAGAGAAAGGTCCTTCCATCCATCCACCACCATCCAAGCCCATCATAAGGGCTGTGATACTACAACAGGCCACTCAGCTGAAAGTTGGCAATCTCGGGAGAGGGTGGACTAAATCTCCACCAGGACGAAGTCATGCCTGCTGCACTCATCACCCGCAATCGCTGCTTCAATGGCTCTGCTTCACTACTCCTCTAGGACTCTACAGAGATACCAATTTGACCAAAACTCAAGTTATGCTGGTGTTTGGCATGACATAACCAGGACTTTTTTTGTGTGTTTTTTGGGTCACACCCGGCAGTGCTCAGGGGTTACTCCTGGCTCCGTGCTCAGAAATTGCTCCTGGCAGGCACGGGGGACCATATGGGGCACCGGGATTCGAACCGATGACCTTTTGCATGAAAGGCAAACGCCTTACCTCCATGCTATCTCCCGGGCCCCAACCAGGACATTTTTGAAGTGAGTGTGAACACTCTCTCCTCACCTTCTCATACTTCCAAAAGCCCTGGAAGCTGAGAACATGGTCCGCAAAAGCCGCAGTATTAGCAATAGTGCTTGGAATTCCTGGGCCACATGACTGCGTGTGTGGCAACAGGACAACTTCAAGTTTTTCAATCCTTTCAACCCAGTAGGAGCAGACAAACTTGGACATAAATGTGGATTTGAAGGCACCTAAAACAATTAACAGAAAGATCAACTAGCAACATGAGCTCAGTCAACAGCTAAGTCATTCTGACAATGACTTAATAACCTCACTGTGAGATATAATAATTCCACAAATTTTCTTATTGCTGTACTTTATATTAAAAAAACCTTTTTGGGGGCCGGGCGGTGGCGCTGGAGGTAAGGTGCCTGCCTTAGGACGGACCGGACCGCGGTTCGATCCCCCGGTTCCCATATGGTCCCCCGTGCCTGCCAGGAGCAACTTCTGAGCGCATAGCCAGGAGTAACCCCTGAGCGTCACTGGGTGTGGCCCAAAAACCAAAAAAAAAAAAAAAAAAAACCTTTTTGTCACATCTATTTGCGCTCAGGAATCACTCCTAGAAGTGTTCAGGAGACTACATGGGATGCTGGGTCAGCAGTGTGCAAGGCAAAATCTCTACTTACTATACTATCTCTCAGTTCCCTTAATATTTTTTTGTTTTCTTTTTGGGGGAGGGTCACACCCGACAGTGCTTAGGGGTTACTCCTGGCTCTACATTCAGAAATAGCTCCTGGCAAGCTCGGGGACCATATGGGATGCCAGGATTTGAACCACCATCCTTCTGCATGCAGGGCAAATGCCCTACCTCCATGCTATCTCTCCAGCCCCTCCCTTAATATTTTAATTCTGTTTTAGACTTACCATATTGCAATACCTATCCCTTAACCAGTCCATTGTCCCTAGTTTCTTCCTAAGTGCACCCCCCTGCCACATCATGCCACTATAGAAGATACATTTTTTTTTCTCTTTTCCCCCTTTTTTCTTTTAGGCACTGTGGTTTGCAATACGATTATTGAAAGGGTAGAATGCATATAAAGTAATTCCTCTTTCATATTTTTTGGTTACACCTGACAGTGCTCAGACTTCTGGCTCTACACTCAGAAATTGCTCCTGGCAGGCTCAGGGGACCATATGGGATGCCAGGATTTGACCACTGACCTTCTGCATGCAAGGCAAATGCCTGACCTCCATGCTATCTCTCCGGCCCCTCATATTTTCTTTTTTTTTGGGGGGGGGTTTGGGCCACACCCAGTGACGCTCAGGGGTTACTCCTGGCTATGCACTCAGAAGTCGCTCCTGGCTTGGGGGACCATATGAGAAACCGGGGGATCGAACCGTGGTCCATCCTAGGCTAGCGCAGGCAAGGCAGGCACCTTACCTCCAGCGCCACCGCCCGGCCCCCCCCCTCATATTTTCTTAATGGTCCATTCTATGTCCTAATTGTACTCCCTCACACACCACCCTTTGTGGCAATCTTCAAAACAAAGATCCATACCCCTGGACCTCATTTCTATTATCTTTGGGTATTATCTCATACTGCAGTTTAAAAAATATATATCCCACAAACCAGTTTGATTGTTCTATGTCTGTCCCTCTTCCTCTGACTTATTTCATTCAGCACAATACTCTCCATATCCATCCACATATACACAAATTTCATGACATCTTCTCTTTCCTAACAGCTACCTAGTATTCCATGGTGAAGATGTTCCAGTTTCTTTATTCATGTATCTGTTCTCGGACACTTAGGTTGTTTCTATATTCTCAGTGCTGGTCCTTATTTTTATTGTTCAGTTCAGCTTTGAGGAAGAAAAAATATTTCTGTGTACATCTCTTTGAAAGAATGTATCTCTTTTCTTTCTTATAGGCCAAAATTCAATTACTCTTCTTTGTTGGTCCTTGCTTACATTTCTGTTAGAATATTGTTCCTCCTATGTTGCTAGGAATTTTCATGCTGAAAGTAGTTCTATTTGAAAACACTCAGAAATCTTGAAAATACATCTTGAAATAGTGTGTCACTATAGAAACAAACAAAAGGATTTCTGTAGAAATCACACAAAGGAAGAGGAAAACTCTTTCTCTTGAAAACTATTCCACTATTTTGGAAATATTGTTGCTTAGATTTAGGTTAAATATATATATATATATATATATATATATATATATATATATATATTTAGCTTTGGGTATGGGAGATATAGATAAGGCACTGCAGATAAGGCACTTGCCTTGTATGTGTTTGACCTGGGTTTAATCCCTGGTATCCCATATGTCCCTCAAGCATCTCCAGGAGTAATCCCTGAATACAGAAGCAAGAGTAACCTTAAGCATCGCTGAGTGGGGCCTAAAAACAAAAACAAAATTGTGAGCTTGAGAGATAGTACAGGTGTCTAGGTGCTTGCCTTGCATGTAGCTCACCTGAGTTTAATTCCATGCACCACATATGAGCAACAACAGAGACAGCAATAGTCTCTGACACCACTGGGTATAACCGAATATACAGATATAGATATAAATACATAAAAATATAAATAAATGTATGATCCCTATATATGCATAATCACATACATATATACACAATATTCCTGAATTTGTAATCAAACTCATGTTTGGATCCAGTATAATCTAAGATGGTGATGGTTTGACATTTCCCTGATTATTTAGTATAAATATAAAGATGTCTTAGTCTCAGTTATTTCATTATTAAGAGTTGCATATACCAGTTAAACTTTCCGAAAAAGTTTTCAGCAATTGATAAGCTTTCTATCAGTGTTAAATATGAAAGTATTTAATGGAAACTGTACAATAGATTAACAGTTATTAAAAATGGTACATTTCCCCTTAAATATTAAAAATTTCCCCTTAAAATACAAAGCAATATTGTCCAACAATTCTGAATATTAAGAATGTAATTTTAAGGCATAAAATAAAACAATAAGGTAAAATAATCAAATATTGTTTCCTAAAAAATTAAATATCAAGAAAGCCAATAATGAATTAAAAATCTAAAGCCTAACGTTGAATGCAAAACGACTTTTACAAAACTCTGCTAAACTAGTCTTGACAGATGCTAGTTCCAAAGAAAAATGTTTGAACTCTGGATTAAAGACTTTGTCCTACGTGTCAGAAATTATAAATTATATGTCATTACAGAACTGAAGTGAAGTCATAGGATAACCAGGCCATAGTGTGTGTGTGTGTGTGTGTGTGTGTGAGTGTGTGTGTGTGTGTGTGTGTGTGTGTGTGTGTTCTAAGTCCTGGCCTTGGAATTTGTATTGTTCTGAAGAGAAGGGGTCATCTGTGAATTCTGTCAAGTAGTCCAAACTTCTATTGCTTTCAAGAATAATGTAAATAGTACTCACAGGGTTGTTCCTGCTTATCGTGATAAATGAAAAAAATTGTACATTGTGCAGATTTAATTGTACAGATTTAATGCGATCCCTTTAAAGATACCCATGACATTCTTCAAAAAAGTGGATCAAACACTTCAGAAATTCATTTGGAACAATAAACACCCATGAATAGCTAAAGCAATCCTTGGGAAAAGGAATATGGGAGGCATTACTTTCCCTAACTTTAATCTGTATTACACAGCAATCGTTATCAAAACAGCATGGTATTGGAATAAAGACAGACCTTCAGATCAATGGAATAGGCTTGAGTACTCAGAGAATTTTCCCCAGACATACAGTCACCCCTAATTTTTGATAAAGGAACAAGAAATCCTAAATGGAGCAAGGAAAGCTCTTCAATAAGTGATGTTGGCACAACTGGTTAGCCACTTGCAAAAAAGCTAACTTGGACCCCCAGCTAGCACCATAAAGGTATGAAGGTAAAATCCAAATAGATTAAAGACCTTGGCATCAGAACTGAAACCATAAGGTATATAGAACAATATGTAGCTAAAACACTCCATGACATTGAGACTAAAGGCATTTTTAAGGAGGAAACAGCACTCTCTAAACAGGTGGAAGCAGAAATTAACAGATGGGAATATATTAAGCTGAGAAGCTTCTGCACCTCAAAGGAAATAGTGCTCAGGATACAAAA
The DNA here is from genome assembly GCA_004027635.1 of Crocidura indochinensis. Lineage (NCBI taxonomy): Eukaryota > Metazoa > Chordata > Mammalia > Eulipotyphla > Soricidae > Crocidura > Crocidura indochinensis. The sequence goes on from PVKC010050109.1 coordinate 6,817, forward strand.
GCCACCCACTGAGTGGGAGAATCTATTCACCCGATACCCATCAGATAAGGGGCTAATCTCCAAAATATACAAGGCACTGGCAGAACTTTACAAGAAAAAATAAATCTAACCCTATCAAAAAATGGGGAGAAGAAATGAACACTTTGACAAAAAGGAAATACAAACAACTAAAAGACACATGAAAAAATGCTCCACATCACTAATCATCAGGGAGATGCAAATCAAAACCATACCATCTCACACCACAGAAATTGGCGCACATCACAAAGAATGAGAACAAGCAGTGCTGGCGGGGATGTGGAAAGAAAGGAACTCTTATTCACTGCTGGTGGGAATGCCACCTAGTTCAATCTTTATGGAAAGCGATATGGAGATTCCTCCAAAAGCTGGAAATCGAGTTCCCATATGATCCAGCTATACCACTTCTAGGGATATACCCTAAGAACACAAAAATACAATACAAAAATCCCTTCCTCACATCTATATTCATTGCAATGCTGTTTACAATAGCCAGACTCTGGAAACAACCTAGATGCACCTCAATAGATGAAAGGCCAAAGAAACTGTGGTACATGTATACAATGAATATTATGCAGCCATCAGGAGAGATAAAGTCATGAAATTGTCCTATATATGGATGTATATGGAATCTATTATGCTGAGTGAAATAAGTCAGAGGGAGAGAGATAAACGCAGTATAGTCTCACTCATTTAGGGCTTTTAAAAAAAATAAAAGACATTTTTGCAATAATACTCAGAGACAAAAGATAGGAGGCAGGATGGTCCAGCTGACAACATGAAATTCACCACAAAAAGTGATGAGTGCAGTTAGAGAAATAATTACACTGAGAGCCATCATAACAAAATGTGAATGAATGAGGGAAGTAGAGCCTGTCTAGAGAACAGGTCAGGGTGGGGTGGGGAGGAGAGACACTTGGGACATTGGTGATGGGAATGTTGCATTAGTGAAGGGTTTAAAAAAAAAAAGCAAAACAAACAAACCAAAAAAGAAAAAAAAACTCAAGTGCTTGCTTCAGAAGTACAAGGCTATGATTTCTATTCCTGCCACTGTTCCACAATTGCTAGGCCTGATCCCCATAGCACTGCCATTTGCAGTTCCTGGTACCATAACCAAGTGTATGATCACTCGTCCTGGTAACAACCATGAGAATGAAAGGAGAATAAGTACTAAAATTTTACAAATACCTGGAAGATAAATGTGATCATACATAAAAAAAAATTTTTTTGACTGCAATTTCACAAGACTTACTAGCATTGAAGACAGGTCCTCAGTTTTTAAGAAGATGGAGTACGAGCGCCTCCAAGTGGTAAAAATATGTACAGCCTTGCTGCTGAGCACCCAGAAAGCGCTTCTTCAGAAGTTGCTAAGTCTGATTGGAAAAACCAAATACAATCATGTATGTAATTAAGGTGTCTAAACACACACACACACACACACACACACACACACACACACACACACAAGAAGATAACAGCATTTAGCCAAAGAGCCTGTTTCCAAATCTACTTACTTTAACTCAGTTTTTCCTATGAGTAATACTTACCTTCATGTTTAAAATTCTGTGTGAGGCCAGAGAGGTAGTACAGTGGGCAGGGCACTTGCCTTGGATGCTGCTGACCCAGGTTTGATTCTCAGCCTCACATAGGGCCCTCCGAGTACTTTGAGGAGTAATGGTCAAGTACAGAGACAGGAGGAAACCCTGAGCATGGCTAGGTAAGCTCAAAACAAACAAAGAAAGAAGCAATTTAATGTGGTGGGTATCTGTGTGTAGAAAATCCACACATTCTCTGAGTGTTTATTGTTTTAACCATTTTGTTTTTAATCCTGAAGATGGACCACAAAGCACTTATAAATGAAAAGTTGCAGTTTGGGTTTTTAAGAGCATAAAGACAACAGGTGAACTAAAATGTTTGGTTAAAAGAGGTTGAATGAGAATTTAGAGTAAATTTTTTGTTTTTGTTTTTTGGGCCACACGCTCAGAGGTTACTCCTGGCTATGTGCTCAGAAATTGGCTCCTGGCTTAGGGGACCATATGGGACGCCGGGGATTGAATCAAGGTCCAACCTAGGCTAGCGCGAGCAAGATGGATGCCTTATCTCTTGCACCAACGCTCTGGCCCTTTTAATTCTATTTTATTTATTTTTTAAAATTAAAATCAGTTCTTTGGGCCAGAGAGAAAGCCTCAAAGAATCCATTTTTGATGCCAAGAGTGACAATTCAGGAAGGAGGTAGACACAGTTTTACTGAGGAGTGAGAAGACAGAAGGCAAGATTGGGAAGGTAAGTATAGTGGACTGGGAACTTGAATCATTGATGGTCCAATCGAAGTATTGGCAAAGGAAACTGGAATCTGAGTATAAAACTGTTTGATGCAGGAAGAAACTAAAAAATAAAGACCAGATGCCTTAGTGGTGGAATGGTGTATTTGTGTGTGTGTGTGTGTGTGTGTGTGTGTGTGTGTGTGTGTATGTGTGTGTGTAAGTGGAGGACTGGAAATACTGGAGGCCGAAGCTTCCTTAAATAGGACAGTGAAAGTTGATAGTAGATTTCAGATATTTTACTTAAATCTTATTAACAAATGACTGTAATATTAAAATACTAACAAATGAATTACTATAGTATGGTAGAGGGGTTGGTGCACAGTCAATTGTGCTCAGAGGCTATTCTGACTCTACTCAGGAGTGTTCCCTAGCAGTGCTGATGAAACCATATATAGAATTTGGGATTCAAATTAGGGTTGGCAAAAAAAAAAAAAAAAAGCAGATAAAACACTCTTGTATTATCTCTGGCCACATAAGCACGCAATTTTTTTTGTTTGTTTGTTTGTTTTTGGGTTACACCCAGCAGTGCTCAGGGATTACTCCTGGCTCCATGCTCAGAAATTGCTCCTGGCAGGCACGGGGGACCATATGGGGCACCGGGATTCGAACCGATGACCTTTTGCATGAAAGGCAAACGCCTTACCTCCATGCTATCTCCCGGCCCCATAAGCACGCAATTTTAATAAAAATTATTTACTGGGGCCGGAGAGATAGCATGGAGGTAATGCTTTTCATGCAGAAGGACGGTGGTTCAAATCCCGGCATCCCATATGGCCCCCCGTGCCTGCCAGGAGCGATTTCTGAGTGTAGAGCCAGGAGGAACCCCTGAGCACCTCCAGGTGGGACCCAAAAACCAAATAAATAAATAAATAAATAAAAATTATTTACTTTTCTCAAGAAATTAAAATTCTACTTTAAAAGCCCAGGAAACCCAAGGGCTAGGGGGATAGTATAGCAGGAAGGGCACTGGCCTTGCACAAGGCAGACCTGGATTTAATCCAGGGTACCACATATGAGTCCCCAGCTCCATCAGGAGTGGTACATGGTACTTAAGCACAAAGCCAGAAGAAAACCCTGAGAACTTTCAGACTGCCACACAGCCCCCCCAAAGCCTGAGGACTTTTAAATTTCTACATGACATCTAATAAAAAAAATTAGTTTTCTTAAATACTCCATCCTGGGGCTGGAAAGATAGCTCAACAGGTGGGAGTGCACAGCTAGCACACAGGGTCTCAGGTTTATCCCCAGGTTGATAGCCTCCCTAGCACTGCCAGGAATAGCACTGGTAGATCCCAGCACTATTGTAGACAGTCCCCAAAATACTATCCTAAAGAATTAAAACGGGGGTGGTGGTGGTATTTGTCTTGCATATGGCTGATCCGGGTTTGATACTAAGGCATCCCATATGGCCACCTGCCTGTGCACCACCAAGAGTGATTCCTGAGTTAGAGTTAGGAGTACCCCTGA
>PVKC010050110.1:0-10634 GCA_004027635.1 Crocidura indochinensis
TTTTTTGTAGTTAGGTGCAGTTCAGTATCATATACTAAGGAATGTATCATTTGCTAATAAAAGGTTTCACCTTCATTATTTTGATCTTGTACTTAAATAGCAAATGTAAGCTTACGTAATAACTTAGAGATATTCATAATTTTCTTTTAAAATAATTATAGATATTAGAGCTATATTTTCTATTCATTTTCTTTACCTTTGTGTTATGAGAGTGTGAACTCAGAATTTCACACTTCTTGAAAGTGATTTTATTCTCTGTGAATCATGTTGAAAATGCTGAGCTCACAAAAATATATACTAGACTCAGGGATTTTCTTCAAGCCAAAAATTAAAAGGTAAAATGTAAAAAGTCAGAACTAAGTTTTTCTTTACATAATAAATGTTAGCAGTTAAAATAATAATAATAAAACTGAGTATGACAGTAATAACTTCTCGACTTAGATTGTTAACTAATAAACTGGCAGGTGAAAGTAACTGCTAGATCTCAGATAAGGTTATTGGCTATGTTCCCTGTATTGAAAAAAAATAACTGTAATTGAAATTAATACCATTGAAAACCAGATTTAATCACTGAGCAGTAGTCTCATGAATTAGAAAATAATAGAGAAAAAAGTGTATGACCAATAGACATTAGAGAGAAATATTGAATCATAGACTATAACATAGGAATTAACTTTGAAATACATGCCTTTTTGTCAAATCCTTCACCTTTATCCATCTTTAATATATATTACTCAATATGATAGTGTTACAGATCAATCATTGAAGATATATGCATACTTTTGAATAATTATGAGAATCATAATTCTTATAGTTCTTACAGTTCTAAGAACTTATAGTTCTAAGAACTACAAAGCCCAAAACAAGATGCCAGCATTTGGTTTCTTCTGAAATATTTCCTTTATTTATTTATTTTTTGGACCACACCCAGTGACGCTCAGGGCTTACTACTGGCTATATGCTCAGAAATCACTCCTGGCTTGGGGGACCATATGGGATGCTGGGGGGGTCTAACCACAGTTCATTTTAGGTTAGCGCGTGCAAGGCAGACTCCCTGCCAGTTGTGCCACCTCTCTGGCCCCTTCTTCTGAAATATTTCTTTTTTTATTACATGTTACTGCAATTTGAGGCATGTCTTTGTGTTTCTGTATGTGTCCCTGATTCCAAATTCCTTCCCTTTAAAAACGTTAAATTTTAAAGTTCCCTTTTATTTACAGAACAGCATTGAAATTGATGCATGGTCCAATCTAAGGTTCTTATTTTTAGTCGAAGATATCTTTTAAGAGAGTGAGTTAAGACTTCAGCATGGGAAGTTTAAAGAAGGCAATTTATGCCATGATAATACATAATATTGTTATTCAAACTCCTAGGGCTTCATTGAGCAACAAATGAACCAAAACATATAAAGTATCTGTTAAAATGCCTTTTACACATAGAAGACATCCAATAGAGCTTATTTTATGCCATTGCTCCTAAAGTTACAGAATATATCATCTAAATTTTTAATAACTCAGGCTTTGGATCATTCTTTAATTTTCCAGTAGTCAGAATCTAGCAAACCTGTTACCATAAAACAAATAAAATAAACCAAAATTAACTCTTCTTCTTTAGTCAAATTCAAATATTCTAAAATTTGTGACTTTCTGGAGTGAAACTACCTGGGAAAATGGGGTATTTGGTTAAGAAAATCTTTTAAAAATAAAATCTGAAGACTAAGACAAATTAGGTTTTTAAAGTAAGGCACAAAATGTAAGGCATACTAGGTTTTCAAAGAATTTTATAAGGAGAAAAGCATCAGAGCAGAACTCATCTGATTGATGTGATAACTTAATCATAGAATTTGGAACAGTCTGGGATTTAAAAATAGAAATCTGACAAAGGAGAAATAGTCTAGTGTGTGGTGCATTTGCCTTGCATTCAGTGACCTGAATTTGATCCCTGGCAACTCATCTGATTCCTAACACTTACTAGGAGTTATCCTTGAGTGCAGTTTGAGGAATAAACCATGAGCACATAACTTCCCCCAAGCCTGTCAGAACTGATTTCTGAGTACAGAACAGGGAGTAACCCCTGAGCACTGCCAGGTGTGTGGCCCAAAAACGAACAAAAAAACATTATAAAAATAAAGAAAACACAATGTCTTTCTTTTTGCCAGATTGCTGGCCTTATTGTTGAATAAACAACACTAATAATATATGTGGAAGCAAAATAAAAAATTTTAGTTATTTTATTAATTTATATCACTTGATCAGGTGGTGATCAAGTAGTATTCAATACATCTTTATAATTGTTGTTCATCTGTCAAAAAACTTATTTAAAAATACAGGTCATAAAAAATACAGGTCATATTTTTCCTTATTTTTCTGAAATAAAAAAATACAGTTTATAATAAGCAGCAGTAAGTTAATGTTAGGCAGTATAAACTAAAATTTGTAAATGAAGTTAGTGTATTATTTTGATATCACATTCTACCACTTATCAGTTTATCAATGAGATGATTAACTACTATATCAATCTTATCTATATAAATGGCTTTTTCAATAATTAAAAATGTATATAGGGAGCTTGTGTTATATGATACTAGATGATTAAGTAATCTGGTAATGCAGCAAACAATGAAAATGAGACTGCCAAAATTAATTTTTACATTTATTGCTCAGTCAACTGAAAATGTTTTACTTCAGTTGCTCTCATGAAGTTCATCATCTTAGTTCATTTTTTTAGGTGGGGTCACACCCAGCAGCACTCAGGAGTTGCTCCTGACTCTACATTCAGAAATCACTCCTGGCAGTTTCAGGAGACCATATGGGATGCTAGATTCGAACCACCATCCTTCTGCATGCAAAGCAAATGCCTACCTCCATGCTATATCTCTGGCCCAATTTTTTATTTTTTAATGATTTAGTCTAAATTTTTTTTACAATTGTCTTGCTATAGAATTTGACACTATAGCTTATCTTTCACTTCTACTAAATAATGTCCCTGGGGTATAACAGACACTTATTCTAATACTTTGATATTTTCATAACTGTTCTTTCTTCTTCAAAGATATACATTTGTTATTTTAAAGCCCATTCAAGTTTTCTAGCTGCTGCAATATGATTGTCATATCTCAGTATAACAGTATATTTAGCCACTTGTCTGTTTTGGGGCACCTGGGTTTTTTCCAGATTCTGGCTTTTATAAATAGTGCTGCACTGAATATAGTTGTGCAGAAGGTATTTTTGTATTGTATTTTTGTTTTACTAAGTTATATACCTAGAAATGACATAGATAGATCACATTGTAGCTCAATTTCAATGTTTTGAGGAATTTCCATATTGTTTTACATAAAAGCTGGGCTAGATGATATTCCCACAAGCAATGAATGAGAGTTCCTTTCTTTCCAGCAGCACTGGTTGTTCTTGCTCTTTGTGATGTGTTCCAGATTCTGTGGTGTGATATGGTACCTAGTTGCTTTGATTTGCAATTCCCTGATGATTAGTGATGGAGAGCATTTATTTCATGTGCCATTTGGCCATTTGTATTTATTCTTTGAGCAAGTGTCTGTTCATTCTTCTCCCCATTTTTTGATGAGGTTAGATTTTTTTTTAAGTTCTGTCAGTACCTTGTATATATTAGATACTAACCCCTTATCTAATGGGTATTCAGTAAATATTTCTCCCCATCAGTAGGTGGTATTTATGTCCTAGTCACTATTTCCTTTGAGGTTCAGAAGCTTGTCAGCATAATATCATCTCTGCTGGGGCTGGGCGGTGGCGCTGGAGATAAGGTGCCTGCGCTAACCTAGGACAGACCGCAGTTCGATCCCCCGGTTCCCCATATGGTCCCCCGTGCCTGCCAGGAGCGACTTCTGAGTGAATAGCCAGGAATAACCCCTGAGCGGCACCGGGTGTGGCCCAAAAACCAATATATATATATATATATATATATATATCGTCTCTGCTTCCACTTGTTTGGATAATGATGGTTCCTCCTTGGAGATTGAGACCTTTAGTCTCATGGACTAAATGTCATGGACTCTTTTACCTATGTGTTCCTCTATATATACTTTGTGGTTACAAGTCTTATATCAAGGTCTTTGATCCATTTCCATTTGACCTTTCTGCATAGTGTTAGATGGAGGTCCAAGTTCATTTTTTTTGCATGTGACTGAACAGTTGTCCCAGCACCACTTGTTGAAAAGATTTTCCTTGCTCCATTTTGTATTTATGCCCATTTATCAAAAATTTATTGATTCTATATCTAAGGAACATCCTGTGAAAGAAGTCTATTCCATTAATCTGAGGGTCTATCTTTATTCGAATACCATGCTGTTTTTATGACTATAGCTTGGCAGTACAATTATCATTGAGGAAAGTGATTTCTCCAATACTCTTTTCTCTAAGGGTTGCTTTAGGAATTCATAGTTGATTATTGTTCCAAATGTATTTCAGAATACATTTATCCACTTAGTTGAAGAGTGTCGTGGATATCTTTAGAGGAATTTCATTTAATCTGTATAATTTTGGGGGTGTATTGCCATTTTAATTATGTTAGTTCTACCAAAGCAACAACAGGGTATCGTCATTTCTTTTTATCCTCTTTTATTTCTTGAAGCAGTGTTTTTTAGTTCTATTGTATGAGTCCTTCACCTATGTAGTTAAGTTAACTCCAAGGTATTTGAGTTTCTGTGGCACTAATGTGAATGTTTGTTTTGTTTTGTTTTGTTTTTTGTTTTTTTGGGGTTTTTTTGGGGGGGGTCACACCCGGCAGTGCTCAGGGGTTACTCCTGGCTCCATGCTTAGAAATTGCTCCTGGCAGGCACGGGGGACCATATGGGGCACCGGGATTAGAACCGATGACCTTTTGCATGAAAGGCAAACGCCTTACCTCCATGCTATCTCACGGGCCCCTTGAATGTTTTTTTTAATGTCCATTTCTTCTTTATCATTATTTTTGTATAAGAAGGCCATTATCTTTATGTTAATTTTGTAGCCTATCACTTTGCTGTATGAAATTATTGTTTATAGATTCTTTTTTTAAAAGTCTATAAGTTTTCTAAATATAGTACCATGTCATCTGCTAACAGTGAGAATTTAAATTCTTCCTTTTCTATCAGATGCCCTTGATATCTTTCTTGCCTAATTGCTAAGGCAAGTACTTCCAGTACTATGATATTTAGCCACTTAAGTCAATAGAAACTTTGTTGCAATGGAAATTTTCTGTTTGCTCTTTTCTGAACAAAACAAAAATACTGTAGTTCAGAACAAAACAATAGAACTTAAAAATACTAGCTATGATATGTATGTTCATCCTTTTTTTTTTTTTTTTTTTTTTTTTTTTTTTTTTTTTTTTTTTTTTTTTTTTTTTTTTTTTTTTTTTTTGGTTTTTGAGTCACATCCTGCAGTGCTCAGGGACTACTTCTGGTTCTACACTCAGAAATCGCTACTTGCAGGCTCAGAGGACCATTTGGGATGCCGAGGTTCAAACCACTGTCCTTCTGCATGCAAGGCAAATGCCCCACCTCCATGCTATCTCTCTGGCTCCAATCCTTTTTTGTTTGGTTTTGGGACACACCTGGTGATGCTCAGGGGTTACTCCTACCTATGCACTCAGAAATCGTTCCTGGCTTGAAGGACGATATGGTACATGGGGGAATTGAACCATGGTCCATCCTAGGGTAGTGTGTGCAAAGCAGACGCCCTACCACTACCCATTGCTCCAGGCTGATGTATGTTCAACTTTTGATGTGTAGCAGATATAAAATAAGAAATAAATACCGGGACCCGGGAGATAGCATGGAGGTAAGACGTTTGCCTTTCATGCAAAAGGTCATCGGTTCGAATCCCAGTGCCCCATATGGTCCCCCGTGCCTGCCAGGAGCAATTTCTGAGCATGGAGTCACGAGTAACCTCTGAGCATTGCCGGGTGTGACCCAAAAACCAAAAAAAAAAATAAATAAATAAATAAATAAATAAATAAATAAATAAATACCATGAAGCCAAGATCTATACCATCTATCTTGGTAAATTTGGTCATTTACATGCAGTCAACCCGGGTTTGATTTCTGGTACACCATGTGGTCTAATGATCCCATAGAATATGATCCCTAAGCACAAAAACATAAAGTCAGGAATAAGTCTGAGCACAGCCAGATATGGCCTCCAAACAAACAAAAATCAATGAAAGACTTGATCACTTAATATGTCAGGTATATAGACTTTCTATTAAGCATGAGAGAAATTGTTTTGTTTCCTGGCCTTTGATTAAACTTTGCTAAAAATAGAGGCGTTGGTACTTACCAAAATCTGACCTATTACAGTTTTAAAATTTAATTAAAAAACGATAATTTTGTTATATTTAAGTTTTAGACAAATTTAAACATTTATTTTTATCTGTATTTAAGCACCAGGATTACAAATATGATTGTAGTTGTATGATTTTATCATGCAAAGAACAACCCCTTCACAAGTGCAACATTCCTACCACCAATGTCCCTAACACGTGGGTCACCGCTCAGGTTCCTGTAATTTTAAATAGTTCTGTTAAAACAAATATTGCAAAATGTTCCTGTCAAGTGCCAAACTTGGGGAGTGGGAGAGAGCTTATGGACACTAATAAGGGATGTTAACACTGGTGTTGAAATTTGTATTAGAATGTTTAAATTTTAAATGTTTAAATCTCCCAAATCTCCCTCTTCCCCACCCCACCCTTAATATTCTACATATTTGATATGCATTTATAAATAAAAATAGCTGGGTTCTCAAAACATATTTAGGTTCCAATTTCTATCTTTAAGTTTTTTTAAAAATAATGTCTTTCACTATGCAAATTAAAATTCACAAAAAATGTGAAATATAATAGAATGCTTGTATATGTTTACATGCAAATTTACACAAACACAACTATCTGCAAAAACCTACCCCAAGATGTCTTTGCAATTTTCACAAGTCAAACGTGTGTCAAAATGATGGCTTTTAAATAGAAATTGCTTTTTAAAAGATAAACTGGACTCTAAAAAAAAATAAATAAAAGATAACCTGGAGAATGCCAATGTATGTGTACTTTTCATAGAAACATCGAAATATTTTTGTATGTCTTGACCTGATTGTTTCATTATATTCTATGTCATCTATCTCATCAAAATTATCTCCTTTTTCTCTATAATTACTTCCTATGCATTATTTTTTAATATGCATTGAAATGATTTTACTTCTGTTTCTTCCTACAGTAGTTTTCTTCTTTTACTCTGACTTTTCAACTGACAGTCTCCAATACCAAGATATCATTCATTAAATCATTTATTAGAGTGCAATCCGCCTGTTCTGTCAATTAGTAGATATTGAGTCAGTAGGTAATACATAGTGTCACTAAACCCTGCATTGAGCAAAGAACAAGTAATTGGAAACATGTCTTGAATATCAGTAGCAACTCTAGTGTGGAAACTTTAGCATAGAGTCAAAAATAAAGAAAAAAGGGAAGTCTTCATATTAAAGTATTACTTTAATACAGGTATTCAAACGATGAGCCTGTATATGCTAAGGATGCATATGACTCAGTGCTGGTTTTATTTCTAACATGTCTTTGTACCATATTTTCTGGTGTATAAGACAACTTTTAAAAGGAAAAAAAGTCAACCAAAAATAGGGGTCATTTTATACACTGAGTCTATCCCGAAAAACGTTTCCATATGCTGTTTAATGAAAATCGTCTGGATATTGCCACAAAACTAATTTTCAACTCGATCCTGCACCAATCACTGCAAGGCTGTTCAGACCGCCTCTAACTCAGCCAATCCAAGCAGGATTTTTGTGTTCTGTACCCGAATCTACATTGAAAAAGCCTGCTCATAATGGCCAGACTCAGAGAAGAAGTCTATTACAGAATAGCCTTTAAACCTTTGCTTGTTGTGGGGCCGGCAGTGGTGCTGGAGGTAAGGTGCCTGCTTTGCCTGCGCTAGCTTAGGATGGACCCCGGTTTGATCCCCTGGTTTCCCATATGGTCCCCCATGCCAGGAGCGAGCGCATAGCCAGGAGTAACCCCTGAGCATCACCGGGTGTGATGCCTAAACTTGTTTTAACTGTAAAATTAGGGTCGTCTTATATGCCCGGTCATCTTATACACCAGAAAATATGTTATCATGATTCATTGATTTTTAAAAGTCATTCTGCCGATCTATTCTTTTTAACTATAAAAGTGGACAAGAGAAATAACTAAAAAGATAAGCACATATTTTGCATGCAGAAGGCCCTGGTTTTATCCCATGGTTTTCTGAGAACTGCATGTAATACCCCATGAATTGGAAGTAGTCCATGAGTATAGGGAGTACCTTTCAATTTTAATTTTTGACTAAATTTAGAGAAAATATATCAAAACTCTGAATTTTATTTACTTATTTTTTAAATTAAAACAAAAGTAGCATTGGAATGGAGTTATGGTATAGCCTGTAATGTGCAGGAGAAAGGAGCAAGGAGTAAAACTTGAGCACCATTGAGTGTGGTGTAGCAAAAAATTATATATATATATATATATATATATGTATATATGTGTGTGTATATAATAAATGCACATATATATGGCTCAAAGTTCAAATTATCTATCTAAAACATTATTGTTTTGTTTTTATTTATTAATTCAGCATTAACAAAGTTATTGCTTTGTCTCCAAATGTGGTTAAGGATAACTATACTAGACATTAATATTTAGAAACTAGTTTAGAGGTATGTCAAGTAAGATATTACAGAGATAAGCAATCGTTTAAAAACATGTTTCAAAAGTTGATTTTATAAAAATGTTTTTGAAGATATAAACACAAAGCATATCTTAAAATACTGACATACATGAAGCATTTGTATATTTTTGTTTTGAAACAGTTATTTTATCATATTAGACAAATGTCTCAATAAAGCATCACTACACTCCCCAGAGAAATAAATTATTAATGTCAATCATAAATAACAGGCTATGCTTTCTTTGTAAGTTATGTTTAAATGGTTGAATGATTTGTGAATGCCCAGAGAAGTTCCTTGTAGTCACATTTATTTGTTTATGATTCTGTTTCTCTTCTGGTCTTCTTTTGAATAATCTAAAGTCTGAATTCAGAATTTGTACAAATAGAGTGTTTCTGTCAGTAATTTACCTATGAGGGAAGGCGTTTATTTTTTAATTTTTGAAAATAGCAGTGCTTTAAAAATATATCGGGAAACTAGTAAAGATTTTTCCCCGTGGCCTTGTAGTTTATATAACACATACACACATGAGATTAAAAACCTCATAAGATCAACCCAGTTCCCTAACAATATAAAAAGCTGTGTTATACAGTCTAGATGCATTTATGTAGGACATAGTTGTTACAACTGTGCACATCTCAGCAAAATCATCTTTGCTGAGACAGGAAATACCTGAGGCCAGTCTATTGCATATCAGCAACCCACTGATGATATTTTGTACTTTAAAGAAACCAAAATGAGAAAGGGAAAGAAAGTAGGCCCTCAAGTCACAGTGCTTATAAATGTTTTCATCTGCACCTAATATCACATTCCTCAGTAATAGTATGTCCAAGTATTTATTTTCATTGCAGTACTAATCCTAAAATAATAACTAAATGGTAAAACATACAGTATAATAAATTAATATAGTGTAAATCCAAATAATCATTCCCTAGCTCAAGCAATTTACCTCTGTATGTCTATATAAACAGATGATATTCTAATGATTATAAGTAAGAGAAGGAGAGGGAAAGGGAGAGGTAATTTAACTGAGAAAAGGGAAAAATTCTTTCTATGAAAAGTGCATATTTCAATTCTATTAAATATTTGAATGAGTTACTCCTCTTGGAAGTCTACTGTGAGGGTCAGAGAGATGCTAGAGGGGTTAATGTACTCTCATTGTATTCAATAGATCCTGTTTATATCACATAGCAAATAATGAGCAAATTATATGTGGATAATACTCCAAAAATAAGTATACTGACAATATTAATTTTGCTTTTTTGCTTTTTACTATTATCATAATCCGTAATCTCTAGGAAATTCTTCATTTTTATTTTTAATTATTAATTTATTAAGGTAGCAATCCTAAGAATCTAAATAAAATTTTTATGTTTCAAGGTTACAATTTTACTTTGCCTTCTTCAAGTATTTCAAAATTTTTTTCATCATTATCACAAGTTATTATACGTACGAAAAAACATTTTAGATCCCAAGTATGGTCTTCAAATTGTTTTATGCAATACGGTATAATACTGTATTACCAAAATAATATAGCAATATCTAAAAGAAGTATTTTATCATTAGGGTATGGTAAAAATAAACATGTAAAAGGTAAGTATTATGGCATAAAAGAGTAAAGAGAATATTTATAATCTTTGTAAATGTTCTTAAAGCATAATATCCATTTCTTGTTAGTAATTTTCAGCAATAGGTAAACTTTGGGACAGTGTATTATTCTGGTATTATGTTTGTTTCTGGCTGATCAGATTCTATGAAATGGGTATGATCATTCTATCTCATCAAGTTTAATTAATTGAAAACATCATGTTTGATTAATTAAAAATTACTTAAAAGTTACAAAAAGCATCAACCCATGGATAGCACTAATCCTGGTGTACAATGGGCTCTGGGGCAATAGCTTGAATGTGGAAAAAAAAAAAA
>PVKC010050111.1:0-10628 GCA_004027635.1 Crocidura indochinensis
CAATTTCCATGAGGCATCTGATCGTCTGCAAACATGCACAAAGGCTTTAACTGAGTCCCACCCAGGTGGGACCTCTTTGAACACTATGCAGAAACCATGACTTTGGCGATGGTACCTCCTTAGTCAAATTTCATGTGATTCATCTGGATCCCACTTTTTGGCATTTTGCTACTTACTATTATTATTATTATTCTATTCCATCTACAAAATGTATCTTTCTACCAAGAACATAAATTCAGGAGACTTGAAATCATAGCTTTTCCTTTCTCTGCTTTCCCCTAGCATGTAGTTTTTTTCATTATAGGCACAGAGAACGTAGTAAATAAACAATACCAATTTGAATGTAACAGCTTTTCTTCTGTGTCTTACCCTTTCCTGGAAGAAAGGGGACAAAATAAGAAAGCTCTCTTTACCCGTCTCTGAGTCACAATATTAACGCCTTCCATTTCCACTGATCAATCATGGGCAGGGGCTGCTCTCATAAGTCCTAGTGACCTTCTAGTCTCACCAATCAAAATAGGTTCTTATCAAGAGTAGTTGTGTTCCCAAGTTTATCAGTGTCCTATTGTTTATGCAACTATAGTTAAGTATTTTCAATAAAGTTACTGGGACAAAGACTTGTTTCCTACTAAACCAGATACTCCATCAATCCCCCTAAGTCCAATATTTCTTGTCAGAGATATTGGGTAAGGGAGCCAAAGATTATGTAAGTGAGCTTAAAAATCTCACAACTCTTGGAGACAGAAAGATAGCACATTAGTAGAGCATTTATGAGCAATTTATGAGCCCAGATCCAAGAGTAACCCCTGGGCACAGCCAGGTGTGGTCCAAAACAACAACAATAACAACAACAACAACAAAAATCTCACAACCATTCCTCATATCAGTAAGAATCTACTACCCCCACAAGAACGCCTTTCTTTGTCTTAGTATTCACAGACACAAATATTGCCAAGTGAGTTAACAGTGTGGCAATTGTAGGTGTCTTTTGGTGTAAGGACTTCTTTACCTAAAGAGGATTATATCTGTCAGCTCCAAGTCTTTGAACCCTTCAGCAATTTCTTGATGTAGAAGATCTTAGGATTTTTGTGAAACTCGTCTAGCACTTTCTCAGTAAGACTGCTTCTTTCAAACATACTCAGCTAACATGATTTTATCACCATTATAAACTGAGAACAGGAGAGGTTGTTCTAAGGACAAGACTCCTGTCACAGGACCAGAAAGATAGCCACAGCCATAGTATGTCTGCCTTGCACGCAACCGATCCAGGAAGGATGTTGGCCCGAATCCTGGCATCCCTGCATCCCATATGGTCCCCCATGCCTGCCAAGAATAGTTTCTGAGCGCAGAGCCAGGAGTAGCCCCTGAACACCACTGGGTGTGACCCCCTTCCAAAAAAAAGACTCCTGTCACAGTGTAAGAGATATAGTATAAGGGTAAGATGCTTGCTTTATATGCAATTAATCTAGGTTCAATCCCTGGCACCTTATATGATTCCCTACGTTCAGAAGGAGTGAAGGAAAGAAAAGGAAGAAAATGAGGAAAAAACTTGACTTAATATAAAGGAATATTATTGAGTGTCACTACTGTAGAGCATTGAGTCGCACTAGTACCACCTGAACAAAAATACAGAAAACTCTTCAGTTACAGAAATACTCATTTTTATTTAAAAAAAAAAAGGAATATGTAATACATGCTACAAGTGCTGCTATACCAATGGCCCATTTCTACCATTTCCCAATGATCTCTGCAGAGACACATAACCACCAAAAACTCCACGCATGCTAGTTTGGGGGCTGAAATCTCTGGGATCTTTTTGAAGTCAAGGCAGGTAGTTTCAACCCCCTACACTTTTGTACTTATTGAAGCCCTGGCACAAATGCCCTCATGTCTGTGAACTCATGGATATATGGATCTCCCAGCTGATATCTCTGGGTTGCCTGGAGAGACAGGTTCCAGAAGTCTCAGCAGCTGCATACATATCCCACAACCATTGTTATATCAATGGTTCAACTTCATCATTTTTCCACTGATCTCTGCAGATTTAACTGTCCAAATCTCCAAGTATTATGATTTGGGACTGAGATTTTCTGGGATCTTTTGGGAGTCAGGGTAGGCAGCCTTCACCACCCTCACCTTTTGCCTTCATACTTCCAGAATTCCTGTCAGCCACACCTATAACCCACAGCCACCATCATTTTAGCTCATCAGCCCAGCTCCAAAGGTCCTCAAAATCCTGGAGCATATGACCACATATGTAGCCATGCAACACCTTCATATTTTTAATACTGACATCCAGTAGGAATGCACCAAATTAGATGTGAAATTAGCATAGAGGCCACCTAAACTCAACAACAACAACAACAACAAAAAGGAACAAAAACAAAATACTTAACTGGCAATAAACAGCTTAGTAAACCTTCAGACAATGACTTAATTACCTCATTGTGAGAAAAGACAATTTTCACAAATTTTCTTTTAATGAAGTTCTTTTTATTTGATAATTCCATTTCCATTTAGTTGTTGCAAGCAATATTACATAAATTATTCATACCTGCCAAAGGGCAGAATTGGGGGAAGGTGGGAAATTGGGGTGGGGGGAATAGTGAAGGAAATATTATACTGGTGGAAGAATTGGCATTGGAACATTGAATGACAGAAATAGTTGTATTATGGGCAACTTTGTAAACAACAGTGTTTAAATAAAAAAAAAATGTTTAAAGGAGATGCGAATACCAAAAGTATTTTATTAAAACTTTTCATTTCGGGAGCCGGGAGGTGGCGCAGGAGGTAAGGTACCTGCTGCCTTGCCTGCGCTAGCCTAGGGTAGACCACAGTTCGATCCCCGGGTTCCCCATATGGTCTCCCGTGCCTGCCAGGAGTGACTTCTGAGCGAATAGCCAGGAGTAACCCCTGAGTGTCACTGAGTGTGGCCCAAAAAACAAAAACAACAACAAAAAAAAACTTTTTATTTCAGGCAAACTAGTAATACCCCAAACATTATTCAAGGTAATCACTTCAAGAATGTTAGCATTAATCTTTTATTCATTTTGAGTTTTTAAATGAATAAATTCAAAGTGCTTCAATAAGAAATCTTTATTTTTCCTTATAGTTTTCCAAAACACACACTTGTCAACTAGGGAAGCTTCCTCAGCTATATTTCATCAAAACCTGGACTTTTTTTCTTCCTGCAATCTTTAATCAAACTGAAGTGACATCTTCACTCAAATACCTGCACTTCATCCCTCATTCCTGGCAAGGGAATAAAGGTGTCATGATGTGTACTTAAATCCCCTCATCCTCTTGTACTCAGGAAAAAGGGCTTACTCAACTTTACTTGGGATTATATCATCAGCACTTGCCTAAATTGTGAGCATAAATTTATTTCTAAAATGGTATAGAAGTAACCAGTTTTATCTTGTTCAAGCTCTCTATTCCATCTATCAAGGTGCTTATGCCACCTGGGAATCTGAGAAAATAACCCAGTGTGCCCAACACCAATATCCATCTCCATACTAATCTTCTGAACACTGCCCTTCTATTTTTATTGTGCCAATGTGCTTGAATACTATGACTGAGTTCCCCTTTATATAACTCTCAGTGAACATTTATTTCTTATGATTCAGAAGGCAAATCAGAGCTCTCACTCTCCAAAACCATAGCCATGAATAACCATTGCAGCAAAAATTCATATAGTCTGTTCTGTAACATTCATAAAATTTTGGGAAGACCACATTACATAACCTTCTAGTACCCAGTTTTCCTGAAATAGACTGTTTCTGACCAAAGCATTGTGAGGAGCACATGACTTTTCAGATGGAATAAACAGAAAAATGTGGACATGGAAGTTGTTAATATTCAAGAAGGGCATGGAGCAAAATTGCTAGGTTTGGGCAACTTTCTGACTCTATTCTGTATGAATAACCTTATATATTATGTGAGATTAGTTATTGATTTTATGCTTATTACCTCCTGTTTAAGTCTCATTTCCATTTAAACTGTTCTTCATTGGCTTCTGATGTGCTGCTCCATTCAGTAGCCACTGAAGCTATTTCAGTTGAATAACAAATCAGGTAAAAGACGCACTTCCTTAGCCACACAACTACCTTACAAGTGCTCTTAACAACCACATCAACTTAGTTGTTTTTACATTGTATTGTAAAATATTTGCAGCATCATGGAAAATTCTATTGGATGGAGATGTTTTATAAAACTCGCATAAGTCACAGTGCCATTCACAGAATTCTCAATCTGCCTCTTTAGGGTCACCTCCTACCACTTGCTTATTTTCTATGGCAAATCACAAGCTTTTCCTGTCTAGTGCTTTCACCTATCTGTAATTTTTCTTCACATGTTTTCCTTTTTTGTCAGAATTTTTCCTACCCTCTGATTTGGACCGCCTAAAAAATTCAGTTCAGCATTCCAGGGCCAGTGCAAAATGTTCCTTCTTTGTGGCTGGCTTCCATCACTCCTATAAAGAATCAAGCAGAGCGTTTGCTCAGGCCCGTTCATTGGTGACCCAGTTACAATGTTTATGCCCTGGTCATCTCAGGGTATGTTTATGCTAGCTCTCACTAGTCCTTGAAGCGGTGAAGGATAGGAATTGGTTGTAATTCATCTCTGTAGCTCTGAGACGTTTCCCAATGCTGAATAGAATGGAGACCTTGGTCAATACCCTTGACTATTCTTCCTCATTACTGATCTCCCAGGGCTGGCTTCATCCCAGTTGTATATTCTTAAGGGAAAGGTTTAACCAAAAAGCCATTGTATCTCCAAGTTGGAGAAGATGTTGAGAGAACTCTAAATTTGAAGCAGGGTCAGGAACAATGGGTAAAATTTCTGTTGAAGAAGACATCATCTATGAGCAGTAAGAAATGAAGAACGTGCACACACACACACACACACACACACACACACACACACACACACACACACATCCTATTACCACTGGAATATTCTCTGCTAAATTATCTGGTGGCCAGAGATTACAGCAATCCCAGCCTCTTACACAAGCATTCTCCTCAGGGCACTACTCCACATGCCCCAAGGCCCAACAGAGGTCTTGCAGCTGCTTCCCAATCCCTTTCCAAACAAGAAAATCTAGATCAGATTCTTTACCCTCTAGACCTATTGTTTCTCTTTCTGGTGATCTTTTTGTGACCTACAGAATCATCCTTGTAGCTTTAAAACTGAACAACTCTGAAAAACAGTCACTCCCTTCCAGTTCCCCTAGGCCACTTCCAACCATCAGTCTAAAACCCTGCTCATTGGTCCACTGCAGTGGCCTTAACTCTTTGCCACTGAATCTATCCAGTTCTCATTTTCCTGTGTTTATCATATCACTGTGAATTCTCACCAAACTCTCCATCTCTGTTTTTTGTTTGTTTGTTTTTTTTGTTTTTCTTTTTTTACCATCCATTCCATTAGAATCATCTTTCTAAAAACTCTGAATTGCTCTGGATCTCTGCTCTCCTCTGTCACCAACAGGGTGTGGAGGGGGGAAAAGCTGAGCTCTCTAAACAAATGCTCACATAGGCCCTAGATCTGACTCCTTTATTTTGGCAACTTTCCCACCCATATTTCTTTCCTCCACCTCTATCACCTCCACACCACATATATACATAGTTTCCTTTCTCATTTTTATTTTTTTCAATAATTTCTTTATTTAAATACCATGATTACAAACATAATTGTAGTTGGGTTTCTGTCATAATAAGTACACCTCCCTTCACCCTTGCAACTTTCTCATCACCAATGCCCCATATCTTCCCTCCCACACCCACACCTGTATTCAAGACAGGCTTTCTAACTCCCTCACTCACTGACACTGTTATGATAGTGCTTAGCATAGAGTTATTTCTCTAACTGCACTCACACTCTTTGTGATGAGCTTCGTATTTTGAGCCTGTCCTTCTGGTCCTAAACTCTGGGAATTATTTCAATGTCTTTAATTTTTCTTAAAACCCATAGATGAGTGCGACTATTCTGTGTGCCTCTCTCTCCCTCTGACTAATTTTACTCGGCATAATAGGTTCCATGTACATCCATGTATAGGAAAATATCAAGACTTCATCTCTCCTGATGACTGCATAATATTCCATTGTGTGTATGTACCACAGTTTCTTTAGTCATTCGTCTGTTGAAGGGCATCTTGGTTGTTTCCAGAGTCTGGCTATAGTAAATAGTGCTGCACTGAATATAGGTATGAGGAAGGAATTTTTGTATTGTATTTTTGTGTTTCTAGGGTATATCCCTAGGAGTGGCATAGCAGGATAAAGTGGGAGCTCAATTTCTGTTTGTTTTTTTTTTTTTTTGAGGAATCTTCATAATATTGTTTTCCATAAGGGCTGGATTATACAGCATTCTTACCAGAATGAATGAGAATTCTTTTCTCCCCACATCCTCACCAACACTGATTGTTCTTGTTCTTTGTGATGTGTGCCAGTCTCTGTGGTGTGAGGTGGTACCTCACTGTTGTTTTGATTTGCATCTCCCTGATAATTAGTGATATGGAGCATTTTTTCATGTGCTTTTTGGCCATTTGTATTTCTTCTTTGACAGTGTCTGTTTATTTCTTTTACATCAATTTTTTTTATCAGCAAAACTGGATCAGAGTGGTAGTGACCTGCTTATGAGTGCCCTGAATGAGATGCTTCATGAAAGCATAACATAACATGGTTATTTATTTGGACTCTGATGGTAGCAGTGTCTCCATGCAGATTTCACCCATCTTCCAATCACTTTTGCTTAAATCTCTAGTACAATTCTAAATTATTTGACCATCTAGTTATTTGACCCTTATTTTCCCATGGCTATCCCACTCAAAAGATCTGGGAATCAAGTACTCCATTTCCCACACCTATCATAGAAAAAGTTACCATGTTTCTTCCTTTTCTCCTGTTCATTCCTCCTCAGTTCCTGCCTTCCCAGCCCAGTCCAAGAAAGGTATATTTAATTCTGACTCCACAGAAATCCCATGTGAACGTGTGTAATTGGAAAAGGAGATCTGTGAATGGTATAACATATATGTGAAGTCATGAGATAAATGAGTATGTGAATTTGCAAGTAAAGATGTGTGTATGAAAAAGTATTTGTGGGGGCAGAGAGATAGCATGGAGGTAATGCATTTGCCTTGCATGCAGAAGGACAGTGATTCAAATCTCGGCATTCCATATGATCTCCTGAGCCTGCCAGGAGCGATTTCTGAGTGTAGAGCCAGGAATAACCCCTGAGCACTGCCGGGTGTGACCCAAAACAAACAAACAAACAAACAAAAAAGTATTTGTGAGTATGCTTGTGTGTCTGTGTGCAAATTTTGTGAAAAAATTGTGAACATAAATTTGTGAGTATATTGTGTGTGACATGAAGATATGTGAATGTATTCATGAGTGTTTGAGAGCATGAGAATATGAGTGTATAATAATGAATATATGTGAACATTTCTGCCTGAGTGTATGTAAGAATATGTGAGAAAATTGTGAACCTATGTGTGTAAGGACAGTATGTGAGTTTGATATGAGAATACTAAAACGTGTATGTGTGAAAGTGATTGTAAGTGGCCATGACTAAGTAGGGATGCAAGTAAAATCATATAAAGAGAATGTGCATGGTGTTGTAGTCTATGAATTAACAGTGTGGGATAATGTAACTGCTAGATATGCTACTATCCAGTTCAAATCCCAATTTCTTTTCTCCTTTAACTCTCCTTACAGGGAAATTTCTGCATTTTTTCCATAGTCAAAATACAATGTCATAAATATGCAAGACATTAAAACATGTGTTTGACTTGGTCTATTCCCTATAGTCATGGAACTCCCCTGCTGAGAGCACGTAGAGCTAAAGAATAAGACAACTTCCAAGGGACTAAAAATGATGCACCCTCATTTGCTTGGATCATCTCCAGATGACTTGCCTGGAAGAGAATTAGGAAAGAATCTTCTGCCTGCACACTAAGTTTTTGTTCATTTGTTTTTGTTGAGGGGCCACACCCAGAGATGCTCAGGGATTACTCCTGGCCCTGTACTCCTAAAATGCAGGGATCAGTCTCAGTTTGGCCACATGCAAAGCATGTGCCTTACCCACTATTCTCTATCTCCAAACCCCTGAATATTAATATTTACTAACATTCATGAGCACTCTCTGTATCTGCCATTTGACTTAGCAACATGGGGTAATTACCTTTATTATTTCTATTTTTCAAACAAACAAGCTATGGCTTAGAGAGGTAAAGTAACTTGCTCAAAGTTTATTCATCTGGAAAAATGATGGAGCCCAGATTCAAACCGGAAGTGATAAAGCTACACTTATGAGTTTCACTGTTTAATTTAATGCCAGAAAAGACTTTTTAGGGCCTCATAGATCCCCTTGTCCCTGATCTGATAGGGAAGAAGGAAGAGAGCAAGGGGAGGGGAAGAGAATGACTCAGGAAATGAAAATTGGACAACTTGTGCCAGAAAGAAGAGTAGAAGAATGGGAGCCAAGGATAGGTCGCATGGTTCTCCAACATTCAACCATATAAGTCCCATTAAGCAACCCCCACTTGAATTTGATCCAAGTGTAAATGACCCAGGCTTGGAAGATCAGCCTGACACCAGGGAAGTGCCAGTTGGATTGCAGGCAACAGCAACTTGTTCCTGGTTGAAGTCAAGCCACTTTGAGTTGTGGGATCAGCAGATGTTAGGACTAGGACAGGCTGCAGAAACTCAAACAACCCTCTTATTACTAGAGTTACTACTATTTCCAGAGAGATTGCAGCTTTGATTCTTACAGGGAGGCCTACAAAATCCCCAGAGAACTCAGTAAATTAGAAACACTGGACCCACTGTTGGACTTAGTCTCTGGGATATAACCTTAAATGTGGAGTTTCCCTAAGCTCTTCTGGGGAGTCAAATTTATTCTGCACAAACCTATAAGCAATTCACAATTGAATTTCCCAAGAATTTTCTATGTTCCCAGTAGATCAGAGTTTTGATAAGGACAGAGGGTAGGGACTCAAATAAACTAAAAGAGGGGCCAGAAATATAGTACAGAAGGTAGGGTGTTTGCCTTGCACGCAGCCAGCCTGGGTTCAATTCCCAGCATTCCATATGGTCCCCAAGCCTGCCAGAATTAATTCCTGAGAGCAAAGCTAGGTGTAAACCCTGATCACCACCAGGTGTGGCAAAATATTTAATAAAAATATAAGCTAATATATTTATTATCTATATTGAACAGATGTACAATCTGTGATAATCATGAGTGTCTACTTATAACCGAATACAGAAGCTGCTGATTTTTCAGGATCTGGTTCCAAGTTTTATAATTGTTTCTTGCAAAAGTCTGATCATAAAAGTTAAGAGTACTTTAAAAACAACATAGTTTTCTTATAACCTTAAAAAAATAGTGTAAAGATCATAGTTGATGACAGGAATAAAAGTAATCTGCAGTTTCACAAATGGTGCATTTCTTCAACCACAGGAGTAAGCTGGGAGGGGCAACTCTACTAACAAGCAACGTGAGAAATAGAAAATTAGCAGTGTCATGCATTAGACAGAATGTCATTAGTAATCAAGTCTATGACAAAGTAGAATAAATGTTACATCTTCCCTTTCAATAGCATTGAGCTATGAGAATAAGCAGAATCAATTCAAGTCTCCATCCTTGTTCATTCATTATGTGTCCAATTATGTTTATCACGAACATTTTCATCCAACTATTTCTAAATGTCACTTTGATTAGGATCAACCCTTTGGTTAGTAAATGTGTTTTTGTTTAAAAAGAAAGAAAAGAATGCAAGCAGGAGGCAAACACCCAACAGAGCTCCTAGCTATTATCTCAGCAGGGAAGCTTCTTTTTATGCAGGTGTCTGTTGACTTTGTAAAGTTCTGAAATCTTTATAATTTATCCCATTTTTAGTAACATAAGGATGCAGAGAAGGAGAGTTGATGGTGATGGGCCTTATCTTTGGTAACAGTGAGGAAACTGGCTGAAGTCCATCTTTGTTGGGAGAGAAACAAAGAGAGAAATAAAATGGACAGTGTCATCATTCCAACACACAGAGAAGTAAAACACATTCTTCAGGGGAAAATGAAAATTGTCATCACTTTTGCAAGGACCCACGCCAAAATTTGGGCAAGTTGGGGCCCGGGAGATAGCATGGAGGTAAGGCGTTTGCCTTTCATGCAAAAGGTCATTGGTTCGAATCCCGGTGCCCCATATGGTCCCCCGTGCCTGCCAGGAGCAATTTCTGAGCATGAAGCCAGGAGTAACCCCTGAGCACTGCCGGGTGTGACCCAAAAACCAAAAAAAAAAAAAATTTGGGCAAGTTCATTCTTTTCTTGATTCCACTGAGCCTTCCCAAGAAGTTAGAGGTTTTATCTAATGTCTAAAAATGCAAGAAAATGGAAGCCCAGAGAGATTCCATAATCTATCACCTTACTTAACGCATTAGTATGGAAAGTATCAAGAGTCCTGGGGGTGACCTTCATCAAAAAGAGAGAAACAGGACCTAGAGAGATAGCTCAGCAGTGTTTGCCTTGCAAGCAGCAGCTCCAGGACCTAAGGTGGTTGGTTTGAATCCCAGTGTTCCATATGGTTCCCCGTGCCTGCCAGGAGCTATTTCTGAGTAGAGAACCAGGAGTAACCAAAAC
>PVKC010050112.1:0-10649 GCA_004027635.1 Crocidura indochinensis
TACTCATGGGTTAAGTTCTAAACGTGGCCTGTGAAGTGACAACCAAGAGTATTCTTAAGTACCCTTGAAAATCTCTTGATTTACTCATACAAATAGAGCACTATGCCATTTTTCAATACATTCAGAGCAACCAGCTTTTCCTCCAGCTTTGAAACAGATTGCCAGTTTGTGTTTTCCAATCAAGTACCAAATATAGTAATTGGCTTTGGTTTAGAATGATGTGCCAAAGAAAAACAAAAAATAAGTATCTTATTTTCAAATGTTAAAACTGCAAATATATTATGATTTGATCACAGCAAGAAACTAAGACCATGTAAGGGAAACAATATTATGTGCCCAATTCATTTTAGGCCAGTGGAGTAGACAAATTATCATTTCTTTTTCTTTTTTCTTTTTTTTTAAGTTATCATTTGTTGCTTCTCCAACAGATAAAGTCTGAATTCAGATGAGTTTTCTCAACAGTGTTGTTTGTGTGGAATTTAAGAATAGTCTTTAATAGAGAATAATCACACTTATTTGTGGGACATTCAAAATTACTATGGTAATAATATCTAAAGACAATGGACAAGAGGACCGGTTCATGGTAGGAGGCTTACCACAAAGAGTGGGGAGAACAGTTAAGGCAGAGAAGGGACCATTGTGACAGTAATAGTTGGGAATCATTGCTCTGGACAATAACTGGGTGTTGAAAGAAGGTAAAGTGATATGCATGATACCAATTCAGAAACCATACTGCAAACCAGTATTTAAAGAAAAAAGGAAGAGAGAGAGTGAGAGAGAGAGAGAGAGAGAGAGAGAGAGAAGAAAAACGTGTCTCTGAGACAAGCAGCAGGGAGGCTAAACAGGAGGGCAGAAAACAAACTGGAAGACATTAGTGAAAGGAAATGTGCACTGTTCAAGGGATGGACATTGTATAACTGAAACTCAATCATATAGAACTTTGTAACCTTTGTATCTTATGGTGATTCAAAATAAATATTTTAAAGTATAGTCTTTAATCTAAACCACTTTGTTGTCTATATGAAAAGAACAATCTAGAAAAATGGTGTCAATGTTACACAAACCTTAAAGTAAGACTTAAATTTCTTCGAGTTCACCAAAAGACACTCTGGTTCCAAACTTTTAATTAGACTTGAGCCCCATGAGGTTATTCAGGTGAGACAAAAATAAGTCTCCATCACCAGTGTACAGTTCCATGCCAAATCCCCACAGCATTCGTTTTCAGCATCCCTCCAGCTGATCTTCCCATCCAATTTTCCTTTCCTTTACATTTTTTATAGTCTCCATCTTTTGTTCACAGACTTCTTTATTGTTTGTTTTTGGGCCACACCCGGTGGCACTCAGGGGTTACTGCTGGCTCTTTGTTAGAAAATTGTTCCTGGCTGGCTCAGGGAACCATGTGGGATACTGGGAATTGAGCCCAGGTCTGTCCAGGGTCGGCTACATGCAAGGTAAAAACGCCCTATCACTACTATCACTCTGACCCCTGTGCACAGACATTATTGATGAAAATTTCCACCCTTCTGATTCATTCTATAAAAAGCCCACACAGACAAACAAAAACATCTCAGCATCCACTCTCTCAAAGAGTAAAGAATTATGTGTTACATATGGTAAGGTGGTGGGAAGAATAAAAGAAATCAAATTATAATTGCTTTCCATCCCCCCTCATGTGATATAACTCATTGCTTATATCGAGGCTTTTAAAATTCACAAATAAATTTCAAGAATTAATACACCAAAAGAATTGTACTAACGTAAAAGATTGTGAATTGTTTTCCCTTGTTATGCATTTATTATGTTGACTTGTTATGAATACAATCTGGATTTAATTTAGTGCCTTAATGGTTATCACTGATTTACCGGCTAAATATGCTTGGTACTTTGTAAGTTATCCCTGTTTCTTCCTAGCAATGAGCCTGAAATTACTCTCCAGTTCACAGATATGGAACTAGGAGTCAGAAAAGTGAAAGTGATGATGTTCAAAGTCACACATCCCAACCTTGGACCCACAGATTTGTCCCACAGTACACTACTGCCCAGGGAGAGTGTGTGATTTTATGAACTTTCTTCTTCGATTTGTCTAGACAGCCAAATTTCCATAAAAGCCCCTTAAGTGGCAATCAGTTAGGAATGCAACCTCTGGACTAGAGCAATAGTATAGTGTAGTAGGGCATTTGCCTCACCCCGGTCTTGCACATGACTGACCCAGGTTCAATCCCTGGTATCCAATAATGGTCTTCCAAGCCTACCAGGCTTGATTCCTGAGCACAAAGCCAAGAATATCCCTGAGCATGGTAAAAAAAAAATTGCAATCTCTGGGACCAAAACAATAATACTATGGGTATCTCTTTTGCCTTGTATGTAGCCAACCTGAGTTCAATCTCCAGCATCCCATATGGTTCCCAGAGCCTCCCTAGGACTGATTCCTGAGTGCAGAGCCAGGAGATACCCCTTAGAATTGACAGGTGTGACCCCCCCCTCAAAAAAAGTATAACCTCCTCCAGCTGTTGCAGACTAACGCCGGGTCTAGAGAAGACTAGTCTATAGCTCAGGGACACCATCTTTGAGTTTCACCATAGCAACTTCCTGGCTGTGGAAAAGATGAGAGCAATCCTGGGACCACTTACAAAGAACTAGATTGCAGGGGAAGGAGTAGTGAAGTCAGGAAAAGACTGCACAGCTGGTGGGATTTTAATACAATAATTTCCAGTGGGAAAGAAAAGAAGAAAAGAGAATTCACTTCACCTCTAGGGATCCTGGCTCCAAGAAAAGTGTTGGAATAAAGGTGATTCACCCACTGAAAATGTCACAGTGAGAGGGAGCCGCATGACACAGTGCAGCCCAGTGACATATATAAATGGAGGTCTTTGAAGGGGACTTCCAGAAACCTTTGCCAAAACAACGGATGGACTGACCTTTTCCTCTTTTGCCTGCCTGAGACACACAAGTCGTGCCTACAAGTATAGTAGTCATCTACATAGCCTCCATGTAGATAAGAACCACCCTCTGAGAAGACACAATGGCAACAAGGAAACCTGATGATATGGATGAGCCTTGCCCTGGCCACGGACCTCCCACTTTGGCTCCATATAATAATCTCCTTATTTACTAAAGCTGCTATGCAAAATGCTCTCTGAGACATCTGTGCAGTCAAACACATCCCTAACTGATATAACTGCTCTCTGTGCATGCTTTTCACTTAACCAGCAATCTCTTTCCTGCCATAAAGCACGCCTCAACAGCACTCACTAGGCCAGGACTGGCCACATTTATTCAGACATAAATCAGGGTCTTCCCTCCTCCAGTCTGCAGCTGTCCCCCTGATCCCTGGTACAGAAAGGTCCCTCAGAATTGCCAGGAGGTATCCCTGAGTAGGAAGTCTGGATTAGGCCCTAAGCATTGCCAGATGTGACCCATCCCCCCCCAAAAAATTTTTTTAGCAAGAAAACACTCCCTCTAGGGTACAGAGTGAAACTCATTTAGCAAATATAAAACTTGGACGAATCAACATTATACAGACTGCCCTGCTGAAGTCTGTGGTTTAAAGGATTAAAATCATCATATGTTGGTGGGGAAAGGTCTTTTCATATTTCCATGAATTTTATTTTTAATAGCCACTCATCCTGGGTAGGTGGTCTCTCTCCCTGATCTGCAGAAGGTCTTCCCATGTACAGTAATCTCTGAACAGCAGAGTGAAGATCAAAAAGAGAAATTCTGCTGTGTCACTTTCAAACCACTAAATGGCTCCCTAATGATTCTGGATGGGGAGTTTTGAAAATCTGAAAACCAAAGGAGACGCCGAGTCTGCCGAAAAGGAACCTGCAGGTTGGCAGGCTGGCTGCCGCAGCTTTCCTGGCATGGAGAGCGGTGGATGGTGTTGGGGAGCCCAGCCAGCAATGGGTCTGCACAACCAGAGTGCCTCAAGGCATTGCAGAGCGCTGGGCCTTTCCCAACCCTCCTGCCACTTGAAGGCCAAGCCATGAGCATCCTGGTACTTGCTGTGCTGCAACCAGGTTCATCCATATCAAAAATTTAGACATTAACCCCTATTTACTACATTTGTTCACAGCATACGGCCGAGAACCTTTTTAGTAAATCACTTGAGATAAGCTGTCTGGCCTCAAATAAAAGATGTTTGCCAATTTCTTGGTAAGGAAAAAGAAGAGCTCTTTATCAAAAGCATATTAGCATATTTTGCCTCATTAATAACTTCACTGCAGCATTAATTTGCCTAATTATCACATTTGGAATTCAACAGGGTATCTAATTAATTCAAAACTCGAAAAACAAATTCAGATTATAAAGCACACCGACATACTTCTGCTTTAACGGTCCTACTTTCCATTGCGAGAGAGGGAGAGAGAGAGTGAGATAGGGAGAGAGAGAGAGAGAGAGAGAGAGAGAGAGAGAGAGAGAGAGAACATGTGTACATGTGCACCCAGAGAAATCATATTAAATATTCTATCCCATAATAAAAATTCATTATTTTAATATAAAGGCTTTCTTCTAATGAGATCATTCTCCTAAGCCTACCAGTTTTGTCTTCTAAGTTACCTCCACCCGCCCTTTGTTTTCTGCTTTTTCACCAACTTCTAAGATTTTCAGGAATATATACTTCAAGAGTAAAAACATAAAACAACAAGACTTCTTCACTTAAAGAACTGTATTATCTCTTTACCAGTCAATAACTCCAGAACTAAGTCAAGTAATAATATATGTTAGTTCTCCCCTATGGAAAATCCTCCTAAACAATTTTCAGGACTCCAAAGTAAACATGAACCAATGACACCAGAGGATGTCACCTAAACTTCCTGAAAGGTTTGAGCTTAAAAAAAAGGAAGGAAAGAAATTGCAGAAAACTTTAGTTCTGACTCCAAACAACAGCTTTAGATTTGACAATAATGTTCTCTCAATTCACCCATGTGCTTCCCACGAGAGTATGTGATTGCAACAATAGACCATATGCTGCTATTATAGTAAAAGATACAGAAAAGACTTAGATCTACATGACATTATTGGGGGACCTAGGGGGGAATGGAGAGAATAGTTGTTTAAGTAAATGCTCTATTTGCTATGCTGGCTTCAAGGCTATTTTTAGAAGTATGGTTAAGGGTATTGCTAGGAATAATCAGGTTAGGTCAATGTATTGGGGGAAAAAATTCTGATTTTAAACCACCCAATGGGAAATGCAAGTCTGACCATCTAAGCAGTAAATCATGGCATCTTCAAGAGTCTGATTTCAGAAGCCTGCTACCTAACAGAGCAGATTAAAATGTGTCTTATGTTAGGGGTCAGATTATCACTAGCAACAATCTACTTCTCTCAACAGATCATTTATGATGTAAATACAAATTTCAAACATGCCTAAGTTAGAAGCCCTGTTTTTCTGTTGCTTCTGTGCCATACTTATGATCCAAAATAGATGAAATCCAACACAGTGCCCCTAATGATCAAGATAAAAATATAATTATTCTGTTAAATGATTATTTTTTCTAGTCTTGCTAATGTCAAAATGTCCTATAATCTTCTAAGACCACATTCTACTTGCCCTAAAGAACAGCCTTCAAGGCACTCCAAAAAGGAAGATGTTTAGGTAGAAGGAGACTTTAAGAAGGTCTGTTTGCTGAAAGGGAAGAAAGTGACCTGAAAGGCACCTGTCCATTAACAATAGTGCAAACCACAGTGTCAAAAAGGAATGAGAGAAAGAGGTGGAGGAAGCAAATTGCCTACCCTAGAGACGGCCAGGGGGAGGAGGATAAGAGTGGGAGGGAAACAGGAGACATAGGTGGCAGGAAGGGTATACAGGTGAAGGAAGGTGTACAATGTATGACTGAAACCTAACAATGAACAATTTTATAACCATGGTGCTTAAAAGAATGTTTGAAAAGGTCTTAATATCTTAAAGCTTGAAGTATAAAGTAGCTCACAAATTTCCTATATTCAAAGATAACTGCTTCAGAGAAGCAATAAACCTTAACCGAAGAATGAATCCATTTCATGAAATAACAGTACCCATCTACCTTTCTAGTCTTGGACCCACAAGACTGATCATTCAGAGTCGCCCACTACAGCACCAAGACCTGCCCTTTAGCAGAGTTAGGCTGAACAACCAACCTGAGCAAGCTGACAGACAGTCCGGCTAAATCACCAATAAAAGGGAGGAAAATGCTATTGAAGGCTCTCTCATGCTCTGTGAAAATAGGCATGACTCCACATCGTAAAGCTGCCACGCCATCAGGAAAGATTTACTGTAGATGCAGGAGACACGAAGGCCTAGAATAACAGGGGTCCCAGGTTAAATAGCAGAAGTGAAGACCTGTGGGCACTGCCTTGCTGATCCACACCTCTGTGTCTTTACTTCTGGGAGCCAAGAAGGCATGCAGTGACTTTTCAACCCTGAAAAAAAAAATTAAGGGGAAAAAAAACCAAAAGCATTTTTTAATCCTTCATGCTCAATAAAGACTGTGCAGACATAAAATCCCTCATTTAAATGGCTGCAGTTTTAATATAAAATGTATTATACAGGAAAAAGGTTTTATTACCATTAAATGCCTTCTGCAATCCAACAACGAAGGGAACTGACCTTGATTCTGAATCTTTTGCCTTTTCCCCCTTTATTATTCTTACTGTTACTTACTGAGTGTACTTTCATTATTTCCCTTCCTTTAGGAGTAATAATAATTTTTCCCCAGAAGGTTAAAAATGTGCATTGTTTTCTCAAGACAATCCAATTGACTGTTTTTGCAAAGAAATGTTAATACAAGAATAGGGACTCTAGAGACCAAAGAAACACAATCTTAAAAAATAATAATGGAGAACGACTTTCCCTGATCTTGCAGATTGTATTTGAGGGGAAGATAAAGAAAATTCAGAAAGCAAGAAGGAAGGTAAAAGGGTAATGAAAGATAAAAAACCTAGCCTTTATAGATGTTACCATTAGGAAACTCTTGGGGGTGAGACTAAAATACTCAAAAACAGTCATTGGGAACAATACAAATACATCAATTATCAAATCACTGATGAACCTCAGGTGAAGAGCTAGAGAAAACATGGCACATTAAAACTGGGCAAGGATAATGCCTTCAGAACGGGCTAATTTACAGAAGCCTTGGCAGTGTGTTGCAAGGACAAGGAGTAGGGATGTGCCTAGAAACTAGCAGTCACAGGGAACTATTACCAGTACTATCATTCCTTTAAACCTGGAGAGCTAGGGAAAAAGCAGTAACTACAACTCACAGGGTAGCTGCATAGAGGGGGGCTTTCTGATGGGGTCTGTGGCCTTTTATAGAGATCTTATAAGAGAAAAAAATAAAACATCCCAATAGCATTTCCCACTCACAGCCATCCAGTGCCTGGTTTCTATCTTACCTGAGCCCAAATCAATTATAAACTAAAGAACAAGAACAAGAACACCCATTAAAGTGGTCAAGATATGGCAGGCCTACCAAAACACACACACACACACACACAACACAAACATACACACACACACCTGAAAAGATATGTATATGTACACCTAAGTACATATGTTGATTGCAGAACTAAGTTCTATAGCCAGGATATGAAATAGCCCAAATGTCCCACAATAGATAAACAGACATGGTATATATACACATGGAATACTACTCAGCTATAAAAAGAAAAAAATATGCATTTCACTGCAACTTGAAAGGAACTGGAGAATAACCTGTTAAGTGACATAATTTAGAAAGAGAAGAATACTGTATGGTCTCACTGATTTTTAGTACTTAGAGAAATAAAACAAGGAGATAGAGAGTTATCAAATAATAACACACCTTTGGTCTTAGATCACAAAACTCAGGCTACCAAGCAAAAGGAATGGGTAGGTGAATAGGTGGACTAGAAGTAACATAAGAACAGTGGTGAAGTTTGGGGCACTTTGATAATAGTGAAGGTACAATACATTTAACCATCAGAGTTATAGATGTTCATACTAAAACAAAAACAAACAAAAAAGGGGGGCCAGAGAGATAACATGGCAGTAAGGCATTTGCCTTTCATGCAGAAGGTCGGTGGTTTGAATCCCGGCAACCCATATGGTTCCCTGAGCCTGCCAGGAGCGATTTCTGAGCATAGAGCCAGGAGTAACCCCTGAGCACTGCTGGGAGTGACCCAAAAACAAATAGATGTTCATACTATTGTGATTATGTTTTCTAAGCTATAATAATAATAATAATAATAATAATAATAATAATAATAATAATTAATAATAATAATAATAATAATATCAGTCAGTTCCCAGAGCTAAGACTGGAAAGTAAATCTGGAAATCAGAATATCATGTCCAGAGACCAAACAAATGTACACAAAGCAAGTTAAAAATCAACCAAATAAGAACCTCAGAAAAGTAAATTCCCATTTGTCTCTAGTGTCATACAGATCTAGATTCAAATAAAGTCCAGCTTTCTCAAAACTGTGTGATTCGCTGTATATCTGAATTTCAACTCTTAAAGACTTTGTAGATCACTATGGCTTCAATAAAATTAAAAAAAAAACTGTATGATGCTGAAAATCTTACACAATTGAACCTCAGACCCACTCTCTGGAGAGTGGAGAAAATCACTCATGCCACCATTCTGAACCATACCTAAGATAGGACCAAATGTTTAATACTCTCAATAATTACTGGTTCCTCCATCCTCCCCACTCACACTCCTTTTCTTTCTGTAGAGTTTGTAATTTGGACTTATGTTACCCAAAGAGAATGAAACTTGAGCCATACATCTTTGTGACTGTGGCTACAGCTTCATGGTGCCTCTGGCAGAATCGAAGACACCATATCCCCCACACGTTTCTGATTTTTCCCAGCAACCTGTAACCAAAGAAAGAGGCTGGGGTGGATAAATCCAAAGCTTTGAAATATCCAGCTAGTGCTCTCTGGCTCTCTCCATAGGCTATGATCTGATTACAGTGGAGTCCCGCATGCTAGCACATCGTTTGGTCAGAATTGGGCAGTGCCAGGTCAGCTTCATTCTTCTGGATCCTGCCTTCCTTTGATTTCAAGTTTTCCTTGAATTAGAACTAAGAGGGCACTGTAATGGGATGCAGGTTAAGCAAGAATCCATGATAAGGACCTACCATTAGGCTCTGCCTAAAAGAACAATGCCTGTCTGCTTCCTTTTGTCTTCTGAGAGGCTCTACATCTCATTTCTCGAGACCATCCCCCAGTACAAAGATCCCTGGCACTCCAGTTTTCATGAGACATGAGGAAAGAAACTTTACAGCTCTTCTGCACTAAAATGTAATAACTTTCTCCACACGGCTGCACAAAGGATTTCTCTGGGAACAAGGGACCGAGTTTCACAGTTGCATAAATATAAACTAAAGTAGAAATCCATCTTCGAGTCTGAAGGCACAGTCAACATTCCCATTTTTCAAAAGTCTCAAGGTCATTCTTCACTACGTGTTCTTTTGGCTCGGCTTTAAAGTTAAGCTAGTTTAATAATTCATGACATCATAGCCACTAAAATATGAGTATTTTCCACCAAAGGAAACAGCGTCTCCCCCGCCCTCCCTTCACAGTGGAAGAGACCCAGACAAAATCCTGCATAGCAAAGAAGTGACACTCTGTAATAGTGACTGATGAAGTTTCAGAGAGAAGCTTGCAATTTCCACTGTCACCACACACAACCAGTTTTACCCTGAAAAGCCAGCACCATATGCCAGTGGAGACAGGTTAAGCCTCTTAAATGTCTCTGACAACAATGAGCTTTCACTAGTGAAAAGTAAACATCTGCCTCATGGGGAAATAATCCACAAAACAATGGAGATGGCTATTTGTTTGTTTGATTTATGGCAACTGCACTGGGGTTGGGGAGTTTCACGCAGCTCATTGTAGGTCAAAATACAAGAGATTGCTTAAATATTTTTAAAATGTTCTTGAAACTCTCCTTTGAAGACATCAAAGGGGAGCCCCTGCATGCTCTAGATAGTGACAGCAGGGAGCTGATGATCTCAAAGATTTGGAAAGGGAAGATCAAAATACAGTCATGGGTTCTGCCACTATACTAGCGCTGCATCTAAAGGAAGTTACATAACTCCTCTTGCTCAAGCTCACCATATCTGTAAATGAGGGTCAAAATGAAATCTATTCCACTAAGCCAAAGGGTCATTATGCGACACAGATGATTTATGACTTTAGAAGTACTTTGTAAACTGTACAGCAAAACAAATGTTAAGGTGGTGGTTGGTATTAAACAGACAAAAGGGACATTTGGCTCTACACTTTTAAAAGTCAATAGACAGAAGATTTATTACCTACGTAGTAAAAGAGGTTTCCCCTTATTTCTGGATCTTCCCTCAAATTAATGGTAGAAGCCCTCAGCTTCTCTTAAGAGAACTAAGTATGCTAGTGACAGGGATTACTTGACTATCACCTGAGAAAAGTCAGGACTGCTGTGCCTGGGGAGAAGGAAAGAAATTCTCAACATCACCTCTGAGGTTTGCAAAAATTCATTGGACTAGTTTTTATTTGATATTCATAAAAGCTGTAAGTAGCTATACTTAGTTTTATTTTCAAATGAGCAAATTGGGATGCAAAGTAACTCTGAATTATGCATAGGTAACAAGAATAAAAGAAAAAATCAAGGACAGAAAAAACAGCAATGGTTGTGCACTCCCTCTGG
>PVKC010050113.1:0-10601 GCA_004027635.1 Crocidura indochinensis
CCATTTGCTTTTACATTTTATTATATTTCTTCAGAATTGTTCTTTCTGTTCCAAATTTTACAGCAAAAATTATTTTTAAAGAATTCATGGCAATTCAATTCTCATTATGGATTTTATGATTTGTTAAACATAAAAAGATTATCTTATATAAAAATTACTGTTTTATTTTAATAGCACTAGAAATTTTTATCTGTCTTTTCCTGTTCTGCCAATATTTTCAAACTTGAATTAAAACATAAAGTGATGAAGAGTGTCTGAGTAACTACACAGATCCTGTAACATTGAGGCCAACATGTTCTGATATATCTTCTCAATGTTCCAAGCACGGCACTTCTTGTGGCAATTACATTAAAGAGACAAACAATTATGGGTCTCCCTGTAGTATAATTCTATCAAGACAAGTACTTATGGGAATGGGAAGTACATTGTAGTAGTGAGATCAGCATTATTTTAAGCACTAAAATTCAACTTACTGAAGCTAAATAACCCAAGTTATAACATTTACAGAACTTTTTGGGGTTTGAAGTTAGCAAATGTTATCTCTATCTTTGCCTACATAATTTATTGTGTAAAATCACAAATGTGAATTTATATTAACATACCTCATAAAATAGAAGTTAGGCAAATTATCTTTATTTTTACTTTTATGAATTGATTTGGGGGTCACACTCAATCGTAAACAAAGCTGACTCCTAACTTGCTCACTCTGGCAGGGATCAGAAGCCATCTGGAGTGACTGGGTTGAACCTAGGTCAACCTCATACAAGTAAATTCCCTGCATGATGCACTCTCTCTCTCTCTGACTCAAATAAATGAACATTTAGAACTGTACATTTTTCATAAAACTTACAAATGCTGAATTTTTTGTGTAGTATGATCAGTAATTAGTCTCTAAACAAAGTAGTTTTTTCACAAAAATATTGAAGATAGTTAATTCCTTTAGTTTTCATCACTCCTTTTATTTTAAATCTTGAAGAGTAAAAATAATAATATCATGACCATAGAAAATCCTAAAATATAAACTGATTATCAAAACTATTTTATGGTTAATAGTGAATTTCAGTCTTCAAGTAAGAACACACCTCTTACTTGTATGAGGCTTCAAATTCATTTCCTAGTACTCTTTGTAAAATAAAATTCATTTCCTAGTACTCTTTGTAAAATAAAACAAATAAAATGCCTCAATATATTATTTCTTCTGTATTCAAAGATTCATATGTACATTAGAAGACTCCAGTAACTTTATTTTTGAATTTTAGTTGTTTAATATTATACTGAGTTTATAGTAGGTGTAGACCTATTGTACAGCATGTTTTCTGTTTTGAATAAGAAGGCAGATGATGTGATTTATTTTTACCAATAAACCAGTTTAAATTAGAAGTTTATTATAAAATAATGGCTCTAAGACTGACCGGGAGATTGTTTTCTAAGTAAAAATGAGAGGGTGGGAAAATAGAACAATGGTTATTGTCAGTAACATTTATACACTTGTTTATGACACTAGCTAGGTATTGGATCTCTACATAGCAAAATATCAAGAAAAATGTTTTGAAATCATAATTTTTAAAATAAATTGTGAAATTTTATTTATTCACTCTATTTAATAGTTAAACCTTGACATACATTAGTTGAGAAGAGTAATTTACCAGTTGAGTTGCTAAGCCTGAAAACTAGTAAAAAAAATTACCCCTAATGAGATGATAGCTATTTGGCTATGCTGCCATTCTGTTAAAGGATAGACATTCTGTGCAAATTATATTCACAGGATATATCAGCAGACAAAGCTTCAGGCATCCTTGATACTATTAAGGAAGAAAGACCAGAAAAATTGTGGTTAACCTAGATAGCTAATAATTAACTCCAGGAGGGAATTAAAATGAATTTTATTGAGTCAGTCATAGTAAAGTTTATTAAATATAGCAAAAATCACATTTAATTTAAAATCCTTAAATCTGCATTAATTTCTGAAATTTTAATTTTAAAATGTTTACATTAATAAATCTTTTAAAGAAATTATTGGGTTTCAGTCTGGTTGACCTTTGAAGTGTTTACAGGGCCGTGTTGAGATCTCCCACTATTATTGTGTTATTATTGACATCCTCTTTCAAATTTGTCAATAACTGCATTATATATTTTGCTGCTCTCTCCTTGGGTATATATATGTTTAGTAGTGTGATTTATTCCTGTTGCACATATCCCTTTATTAGTATGAACTGTCCATCTTTATCCATTACAGCTTTTCTGAATCTAAAATTTGTGTCATCTGATATTAATATGGCAATTCCAGTTTTTTTTAGGTTGTTGTTTGCTTGGATGATTTTCCTCCAGCCTTTGATTTTGAGTCTATATTTGTTCTGAATAGTCAGCTGTGTTTCTTGTAGGCAGCAGAATGTTGGATTCATCTTTTTGATCCATTTAGCCACTTGTTTCTCTTAATTGGTGCAATAGTCCATTGACAGGGGGGGAGATGATTGTCATGAGATTTAATATCATCTTTGTGTATAAGTTTGGTGTGCCTGTTGGTCTGTCTTGTCTTAAAGTAGATCTTTCTTTAAAGATAAAAACATCTAATCCCATCAAAATTGGGGAGATGTAATGAACAGACACTTAGTCAAAGAAAAATACAAATGACCCAAAAGCACATAAAATTGCTCCACATCACTAATCATCAGGAAGATGAAAATCAAAGGAACTATGAGGTACCATCTCACACCACAGAGATTGGTGCACATCACAAAGAATGAGAACAAGCAGTACTAATGGGGATGTAAAGAGAAAGGAACTCTTCAAATATTGCATGTAAGTAGGGATTAGCATAATTTAGCTATCTTAGATATATTCAAATCCTTGATTGCTTTAGGTAGTTTGAAAGGGGCACATAAATTATTAGAACTGAACATGAGTGTTCCTGGAATTTGCTATAATATAATGTAATTAATTCAAAGTTCTATTTTATTTCTAAGGTATAAACATTAGCATTTATCACATCACATATCTATTACTAATAACTTCCATACTAAAATGGTATGTGTGTATATATAAAGCCATGTGAAGCTATCACAAATTTTCAGTTTTATTGTTTATATTTTCCTAATAATGGGAGGGGGCTCCAAAGTGGTGCTTAGCAATCCTGGGGCCTATTTTAATAATTTACCAGCAGGATGAACTAACATGACTGATGGCTCAGTTCCTGGGAATAAGAATGAAGAGCTGCCTATGACTTGTAATACTAAAGACCATACGAAACACCACATGGGGGTTAAATCCTTCATCTAATGATGTTCTGAGGACATGGTGCCAGGAATAGAACCAGGTAAAGTTCCTAAACTTTATACTCTCTCATGGCCTCAAAGTTTTAATAACAATACTGGTACTAAAATTTGAAAGTATTTCTTAATTTTTTTCAAATTGTTATGTGAAAGGAGTTATAGATATAATTCAAGAGCATAAACATCATTGGGTTTAAAAACAGATACTTTTTAAACTTTACAAGAGGGGGACAAGAAGGGAAAATATATGTATGTATATTTACAGAAAGAACACTGAAAAAGTGATATCAGGTATAGTCATGGAGCAACAAGAATGACAGTTTTTATTTTCCCTTCCCACAATAGCTAAAAAAATCTCTCATAAAAAGTCTTCTCTTTCCCAAATTAAAATGTACTATAAATATGTAGTAATCAACTTTATATTTAAACAATCTTTCAAAATGCATGTAAATATCTCAGAAAGGAATATAGAAAAGCTTAGTAAAACATTAGCAGAGTTGAAATTAATTTAATTTGTAAGAATTCATATAATAAATCTTATAGCAAAACAACTTATTCCCTTTAATTTTGTACATCAAATAAAGATAATAGCTTAAAAATAAGGGCTAAGTGCCTGAAAGTGCTAAGTGCCTGCCTGCATTTTGCAGATACAGGTTTCAATGATCGACATGGCATGTGATCCTCTGAGCACCAAAATCTATCACTCCTGAGCACAGAGCAAGGTATAATGTCCTAGCACTGCAGAGTATACTTACATCATAAAACAAAGAAACAACCACAAAAATGTTACACTTTATACATCTGATGTAAATATTTAGCTGTGGTAAATTTGGCTGATTTGAGAACTTCTTTAATATATAATATATGGAAATATAAATTGCAATGGCCGTTTTCATTAAAACTTTTGCTGATGGCTCCATGCTGTAGGCTTTTTGACCAAGCTTAGGGGAAGATGTGGCCTCTGACTGGCCCCCACAGCCTTCTCTCTCCTTGCCTCTAGGACTCCTGGCTGCCTGCCCAGGAGATGGATACCAGGGAGGAGTTTACAGGGGATTCCATGCTTCCCCCAATGTTTTATCCTGTACCAGAGGAATGGATTGGGGGAGGGGACTGGTTAACTTCTGGCTTCCAGCACAATTAAGGACCCAAACTCCTCTCTGGGGCCTCCCCCATTGGCCACTCTGCACCTGAGCCAGAGGATTAGGGAAAGGGACTAATCCCCATTCTCAAATCGTTCAGGGCCAAGTAAAGTTTATGTACATCAATAGGATATCATATAGTTTTATCCACTTTGCATTATACAGTATAAAGAGTTAAATGGGATATCATGGGATTCATCTATGTTTACAACATACAAAATGTCTATGTTGTATACTTTGCCTCCCCCATTGGCTCATCACCTTACAGGCTCATTTCTTGTCCTTAACTCTCAACCCCACTGTCTATTACCCCACATGTAACCATTTTTTACGCTCTGCTCTTTGCTCCTAATAAAGCAGATTATTATCCTCACTCAAGTTAGCTGCCTGCCAGCTCCCAAAATGAAAAAATAGACTCTCAGTCTGAGAAGAAGCCAATACTATGTTCCTATTAATCTATTATGCAGACTCCTATCCTCCACCTCCCTTCACTGGGTACCTGTGCTTGCTATCATAATCAGTTCTGAGAAGCCCCACTCAAAGACATTTCCTGATGCGGGATTACTGAGAGTCGTTTGCAGACTCCAGATGATCAAATCACAGACCAAAGTGGTGTCCCGGAATCAACATCCCCCCCCTGATTATTTCTAAAACATAAAAGGGACACATATGTATCTCCTTTGTATATCTTATATGTATTCCCTTAACATCTATAACTCTTTTTGAATATTCTCTTATATAGTGACAATATTTCCCACTGGTTTTGTTTGTTTTTCCCCCTTTGAAATCTGTTCAATAAGCAATACTGGAAAAAATAGTCTGTTTAGAATTCATGTTAGAACCAAGTTATAGGGAATGTTGGACTTTTTCCCTTGGCCCCCAGATGCAACAACAATACCTTGTGACATTGTTCCTCTTTTGCATAGGCACATTAAAATGGGAAAATATTACATATGCAAATAAGTTCTTATCTAGTAGAAATGGGAATACAAATTTTGTAATGCAGTTAGGCCTTATACCCTGAACATTGACATAATGATTTGGCTTACGCCTCAGAAGAATGGGCTTTGACAAAAACACTCCTGAACTATGGATACCATCTATAAAAACAACCACGATTGTCTATAACATTACCAGGATGCAAACCTCTACCAGGGAAGACCCTATCACTGTTCTGGCATCGACTCACTCCAAAGAGTGCTCTCAACACCCAGATGACTAAGCAAAAGCCTGCTTGTAGGGCAGGTCTCTCCATATAATAATGGTGAGGTTAAACTAGAGCATGCTCCACATCAGCCTGACTTTGATGAAGGAAGATGCACAGAATTCAGAATCTTTAAATACAGGAACCTGACACCAACAACAGCTAAAGTGTGGAAAAAATTTCACTGGAACCATGGAGAATGACTCAGGGATTGGACAGACTGGTATGCCTGGAGCCCAGAGTTGGTATTATGCCAGAAAACTTCAAGGATGAGGCCTTCTTGTAATCAGGCCAAGGATTTCTTCCCATTTTCCCCATATTTTGCTGTGCCAATGCAAAGAACAGCGATTGCCACTCTCACACCGTGACTACTGTATTTTTTTAACACTTATCCTTTAAGTAAGAAAGAAAAAAACAGTTTACTAAACTTAAAAAATATAACTGTATTAGAATGCCTGTCTCTAACACAGGTAGGGTATGGGAAAGAGGGAGGGGGCATTGGGGGTGGGAATGTGGCACTGGTGAAGGTGGGTGTTCTGTTTATGACTGAAACCCAACTACAATCATGTTTGTAATCATGGTGCTTAAATAAAGAGCTTATATTAACAATAAAATAAAACATGATGAAATAAGTAATAATTTGTAATTATTTGAAATAATACAGAGTGAGAAATATAATCTTCAGGCCAAAGTACTGGAGAATATCATGTATATTTAAATATAAAGGGGTGCTATTTGTTTGTTTATAAGCCATTGGAAAGTCTTTAGAATTTTATATGTCTGAATGCGCCATATCATAATATTTAATGAATAGAATCACAAGTATGTTATTTTAAATTATTTCTTTTTAATTAAACACTATGATTACAAAGTTGTTTATAATTGAGTTTTGATCCCTCAATGTACACTACCCATGAACATTTCCTGCCACCAATATCCCAAGTTGCTATTGATATCTTTTTCAGATTGTATTAAATATTTTGCTGATCCCACATTGGGTGCATATATGTTTAGGAGTGTGATTTCTTCCTGTTGTACATATCTTTTGATCAGTATGAAATGTCCACTTTGTGCCATGAAACTTTTCTGAGTCTAAAACTTGTGTCATCTGATATTAGTGTGGCCACCACAGCTTTCTTAAGGGTGTTGTTTGCTTCATGACTTTCCTCCAGCTTTTATTTTTGAGTCTATGTTTGTTCTGACTATTCAAGTGTTTTTCTTGTAGGCAGTAGAAGGTTGGGTTTAGTTTTTTGACCCAACTTAACTGTGTCACTTAACTGGTGCATTTAGTCCACCAACATTGAGCAAGATAATTCTCATGGGATTTAGTGCCATTTTTGTGTATAAATTTGGTGTTTCTGTTGGTAAGTCTTGTCTTAAAGTAGACATTTCTGTCTTTATTTTAAGGCAGATTTTGAGTCTGCACAGTTTCTGAGTTATTTATGAAGCTATGTATACTACCTTCAAACCTGATCATGAATCTGGCTGGGTGCAATATTCTAGACAAAGCATTCATTTCATTGAGTTTTGTCACTATATCCCACCACTGCCTTCTTGGCCTTGAGTGTTTCTTGTGACAGGTCTGCTTTAAATCTTATGTATGCTCCTTTGACTGTAATATGTTTTTTTGATCTTGCTGCTTTCAGTATTCTATCCCATTGTGCTAGAATGTGTCTTGGGGTGGTGTTCTTTGGATCCCTTTTAGTTGAGACTCTTTGAGCATGCAGGATTCGGTTGCATGCAAATCCCTGAGAGTTTCTATGCAATGATATCCTTGACTACTGATTCTTCCTGGGTATTTTTTTCCTGGGTGTCTGGGACTCCAATGACTCTTATGTTGTTTCTGTTAAGCTTACCAAAGTCCTCTATTTTAATTTGTTCACATTCTTTGAGTGATTTTTTTCCATTGTCTGATCATTTGATTTAAGGCCTTTAAGAGATTTAAGTCTCTTCTGCTGTATTGAGTTGTTATGCATCTGGTTTTCCAGGTCACTGATTCTATCCTCTGCTGCTGATACACTGTTGAATAGGCTTTCCATTGAGATTTTCAATTTGTCTACTGAGTTTTTCAGAATTGTTATTTCAGTTAAGAGTTTTCTGATTTCTATCTTCAGATCCTCTTGATTCTCATTTGTGTTC
Organism: Crocidura indochinensis; assembly: GCA_004027635.1. Classification (NCBI taxonomy): domain Eukaryota; kingdom Metazoa; phylum Chordata; class Mammalia; order Eulipotyphla; family Soricidae; genus Crocidura; species Crocidura indochinensis. The sequence continues at coordinate 7,752 of PVKC010050113.1, forward strand.
CATTGAACTCAATATATGCTTTCTTTGAGTTCTATGAACATCCTCCATATTCTTCTCTAAACTCCAAATCTGAGAGACTAACTAGGTGGTTGACAATTTTTGGGTCATCAGAGTTTCCATTTCATTCTCTATGTCTGGTGTTGACTTTCATTGTTTCCCTATTGGCATGCTTGCATTGTGGATTTGCCTATGTGTTGTAGTGGTATTCATTGGCTAGAAGTGGTTTCTAGTGGTGGTATTCATTGGTTTGCGGTCACAAAATGAAGGTCACACAGCAGAAATCAGCCTCACTATCTGTGGACAGGACTGCTCAACTCTGTAAAAGACCAGCCCTCAGGGAGCAAAGAGGAGAGGACCAAATTTCTGGCCACAGAACAGCAGAAAGGAGGCCCAAGATGCCTGCCATGTTTCAGATCACACAGCAGATAAATATATTTAAATTTATAGTAGAATATCATGCCTGCTGCAGACTAGCTTCGGTCCAACAGTGCCAGAGGATTTCTATGAATATGCTTTAGGTGGGTGGGAATGCAATAACCAGCATACAGTGAAATATGAATTAAATAAGACCACATGATGAATGTATGGAAACATGTTCTGGCAAGTGTGTTCCAAATTTAATCTCTAAGCTAGGAATATTTAAGGGGTAAAAGCCAGTCATAGTTATTGAGAAGAATGTTTGCAATTACAAAGAAGAGCTTAACAATAAAACAGTACATCAAACTATGGGTGTAAGCAGTAAGAATTCTGAGTTACAAAGGAGAAGATTGTTTTACAACTCAAAGTGATTTTTGTCAGGCTAGTGTCAGATGCAAAATAAGGGATTAGTGAGAAGTAAAAAAAATCTTGGAATTCTTATCTTCACTGGGATGGGCTCTATTATTTTAGAGGTCAAGTGAAAGAAATAACTGAATCCACTAAGGTATAGTTCTGATTTTCTGGAAAAAGTCAATAGCCCAGAATCTGCATTCTGTCCATATCCTTGCATCTCAGAAGCCAAGGCTGCAAGGGCACTTTGAAGAGAGAAAAAATATTGTCTTTGATTTGGTGCTAAAGATTTTCCAGTAAATCAAGGCTATACTTTGCCTGTGAATATCAGCAGAAGGGAGACTTAATTTTAAGACCAAATAATATGAAGGGAATATAATATCAGTACCATAACATGAAATATTTCCAGTGATTCTCACAGGCCTTCTGATTTTTCCCCTCTGGAAATACCTATACAAGGTCTGACACTTGCTGAAGTATATTTCTCTAAATTTGGAATTACTATTAAAAATCAACATATGGGGCCACAGAGATAACATGGAGGTAAGGCATTTGTCTTGCATGCAGTTCAGTGGTTCAAATCTCGGCATCCCATATGGTTCCCTGAGCCTGCCAAGAGCAATTTCTGAGCATAAAGCCAGGAGTGACCCCTGAATGCTGCTGGGTGTGACCCAAAAACAATCAACATAAATTTTAAAATACATAAGCAAAGCTAGCAGGCATAAAACAGAAGTACGTTGTCAACTTGGATATGTAGCCAACATGTTTTTCACCCTATCCTTTCTGGCTGTGTAACCAGAAAATATATAAATAAGACACTGTACAAAAACCCAGGATTGGTGCTGGAGACAGAGTAGAACAGATGAAACTTCTTTCTTTTATACAGCCTACATAAAGCTTGAACTCTAGGATACATATGGTCCCTTGACTACCTCCATGACTGAACTTGGAATGTAGAGTCAGGCAAATATATTGACACAGGCCAGAGAGATAGCATGGAGGTTTGCTTGCATGCAGAAGGACGGTGGTTCAAATCCTGGCATCCCATATGGTACCCTGAGTCTGCCAGGTACTACTAGAGCCAGTAGTAACCCCTAACCGCTACCGGCTGTGACCCAAACACAAAGCAACAGCAAAATATATATATATGTATATATACATATATATACATATATATACTGACACAGAAATGTATAAATCCTAAAACAAAACAAAAAGCACCAAAATTAATGATATTAATAGGCTAGATATTTATTATTATATGGGTTAATTAATATATTCATATCTATGTAATATTTAATAAATAGCTACTAAACATCTATTGAGAACTATACTGATACATATTTTTCATCATTGAACAAGATAGAATGACTTAAAAGAATTCCTAATCTAGTAGAGTATAACAAATATTATTGAAACTTGTACCTTCTGGAAATGCATCATTTTGTGTTTCACAAATGTTTGTAACAAAATTCAAAGAAAAGAAAACATAACAATTATCAAATAACAAATTTATAATACCACTGTCATTGAAATTTCTTTCTTAGAACAAATTTTAATTAGTGTTAACTATATTTTCATACATTTTTAATTTTTACATTGATGAGTAAAGTTCAAATTCTGTGTAACATAAAATTTATCTTTTCAAACACAGAATCAATCAAGTTATAGTTCATTATAAACATATAGAATACGCATTTATTCTTTTAAGTAATTATATCTGCAGTGACAGTCATTCTCTTAAAATTATTTTTAACATATTTCTAGAACTAGTTTTAAATATGAACACAATATAACATGTTTAATCTATTTATCTATTTAATGTTTTCTTCCTCAAGGCTTATCAAATCACTTACATAATAATAATTTTTCCTTACATTTATTCATCTTTAACTTGAATGCATAAAATCGATTTTGTGTTGTGTAATGGATTTTTCAGAGCTTCATTTAATAATCTTTGAGCATATGTTTATATTCCAGGACATCACTATATAAATAATAACTCCCTACTAATAATATCTTGTGAACTATTAATTATCAAGTATACTTTGTTATTATAAAAAATTGTAGCAAATATATGTC